>CM023864.1:25634934-25763232 GCA_013389735.1 Phaseolus lunatus
CTATCCAACAAAATATGACAAGCTTCCATGGGAGACTACACCCACATAAACTTTATCCTTATAGTTTCCCACAAAAAACTTGACTTTCACTTACTTGTCTACAATTAATTCCCCACCTTCATTAATCCATTGAAGTTTATAAGGTTTAGGATGAAGTATTAATTGTAGATTTAGCTTTTCAATCATCCTAATGCTACAACAATTGTAGCAAGAGCACCATCCACAATGAGAGAACAAACATTTTCTAAAACTTTGCATCTTGTATGGAAATTGTTCTCTCTTGTGTCTCTTGGTTCACACTAGGGTGATTGTTGAGGGTTCTTTGGATCATTAATTCTCCCTCACAAGGATATGCCCCTTCACTATTTTTTTTTTTCCTTTCCCCCACTAGACTCATCTTCTTAGCTACTATACTTATCCCTCCCTCTTAGGATCATAGTTCTCCTATTTGGACATTGGGATGCTATGTGACCTCTACCAAGACATTTAAAACACTGAATTTCTTATTTTTGAGTGTGGGAGATGTGCTCATTTTTAGATTCTCTTGGGAAGGTTCTAGAGATGTTTCTTTTATATGCTCTTCCTTCCCCTCTTTGGAACTCATCCTTGTCATAAGGTACAAAGTATGAACTTTGTTTTGACTTGATTCTTTTTTCAAAATTTCTTTTTCAACTTTAATGCAAAGTTGAATCAAGTCATTTAAATCTTTATAAGGTAAAAGTTCAACTTTGTTTCTTATCTCAAGTTTGAGACCACTTAAAAACCTTGAAATGGTGGTATTAATTTCTTCCTTAATCCCTGCCCTTATAATATATAACACCATCTTTTGCCAATATTCTTCTACACTCATATTTTTTTGATGAAATCTTTGGAGCTTATCCATCAACTTCCTATTGTAGTTTGAGGGAATATGGCAACATCTCAAGGATCCCCTAAGATCATTCCAACACGTAATGGGAGGGTCCTTGTGGAGATGTCTCTCTCTTTTTAGGGCAATCCACCAATTCATAGCTTACCTTGAAAGCTTAGGATGACTAAGGGTACTTTTCTTTCCTCACCTACTTGATGACAAGCAAACAATTGTTCTATCTTCATTTCCCAATCTAGGTAGGTTTCTACATTTTCTTTTCCATGGAAATAAAATAGATCTACCCTAACCTCCTTAATGTTTTCTTTTCTTTCCTTTCTAACTCTCCTAGGGGGTGGTTGATAGTATTCATTTATCCTAAGACTTTCTTCCTCAAAGAATCATTTCCCCTTGAGCTAGATGCATGTGAACTTCTTTTGGATTTATAAGTGTATTCATCCCTTTCTTTAACCATTTTCAACTCTTCTTTCAATAAAGCAAAATAAGCATCCCTTTCTTTGAGTTGGGTCTCATGTTGCAATTGTCTATATGAAAGTGATTGAAAGTCTTGTGATAGTTGTTTCAAAATATTTTTAATAGACTTTCTATCATTTTCACTAGAGTTTGGAGAATGAGAAGACATGATTAAAGTTATGTATTAAATTAATTTACCTTAAGAAAGATAGGTGTAGTAATGTAGGTAGATTCCCAAGAAAGGGAGGTGAATCACTTAGATTTCTTAAGTACCAAGCCTTTCCTTAGCCAGAGTCTATCCTTTAAAGACTTTCACAAACCTTTCTCTATGTAATTCACTTAGAACACAATAAAAAATGTAAACACAAGTTTATACAAGAAAACAAAAATACTAAAAGCAATTAATCACAATTGAAAATTAATCCTAACTAGAAAACTTTTAAACTAGTCGAATTCCTAATGGTAAGGCTATTTTGGCACTTAGAACCTCAAAGACATACTCACCATCTAATGGCGTGATTAATTCCACTAATTGCTCAAGGTTTAACAAATTACAAATCAAAGAAAATACAATGAAAATTGGATTGACAAATTTAGAAATTCCTATTCTATGCAATCCTTCTTTTTGTACTCCTTTTTTCTGCTTTGCACTCCTCTCTTTGGTGTATGTTTGTGTATCTTTTGTTGCTGCATTCTTGCTCTACCTCTTTTAGGATAGTCACTTGAAGTAATCAATTCAGCACCTACTAAGTGATAATGGCACTCACCACAAAGGTTAGCTCCAAACTTAACAAGCACCTTTTGAAAACTTCCACCACATAAGAGGTCAACAAAATTAAAGCAACAAAAGCTCAATTTGAATTTGGACAACACCAAATGTAAGGACCTAGAAAATTTTATTGGAATGAAAGTGATATATTTTAAGTGAATTCTAAGTATGTTTTTATTTAAAATATAAAGGAAGGAAAGTGTAGCTTAGAAGTCTACGAGATTGCCGTTGTTGAAGACGGAGGCGATCTCCGACTTCTCTGGTACATAATCGCCTGTCGCCTAGAGTACACATGATCGCCAATCGCCTATGGTGTACATGATTGCCGAAAGTGCACTTAGTATGTGGTCAAGATGCTGGATCAACCATAGTGGGTTCCAAAAACCACGCGTATCAAGGTGTGGGTTGAGCCTTAAATACGCTGTGCATGCGAAGCTCTATGCTTAAGCATAAGAAATCGTCCTTAGTGTTGCATGCATGGGCGCACGAGGAGTAGTGCTGATCTATTCTTGGAAATGTGAAGCTACCGACGTCCACAAGCCATGTGGAGGTGATACCTTGGACGTACATAGTGGGATGAAGAACCTTCAGCAAGGCGTGGCGATGTGTCATCAGTCATCGCCGGGATGAGAGGCACATCAGTCATCGCCGGTATGAGAGGCATCAGTGGATGGTGGATGGTCATCGCGCGACCAGGCATCGGTGGATGGTGGAGGGTCATCGCGCGACCAGGCATCGGTGGATCTTGTTTCACACAGATAAGGTAGGACCCAGGCTCCCAGCATGAGCGTCTTGCATGCACGACACGTAGTCAGAGAGAGTGCTTCAGAACAGTGGCTCCAGAGAGTTGGTATGGAAAGTGACCTAGAGTTGGTGTACGTAGAGACCCACGTGGCATTACTGTTAGAGGAAATGTACACGCAAGCTTCCCTACAGAGTGGGTGGTGGCAGCGACATTCCTGGGAAGGGTGGCTTAAGTTCAAACTTCAGTCTGGATAGGCAAGGTTGGAATGCTGCTTGAGTAAAGAGAAATTGAGTGAGTTGGCTTTAGCTCCCTGTTTCTTCCCTCTCCTTCTCCACACGTTCAGACGTCCTAGCGCACCAGTTGGCTATCGGCGACTACCATAGAGCACCTGGGAGGTTCTCTGCAAGTTCTCCAACCGGACGCTAAAACAGAGTAAGTCGTTTCGCTCTGTTCTTCGAGTCGATCCTGCACTTGAGAGGGTTGCCTCTGCATAGGCGTTGCATGCAGCTCTCTTGGCTTCAGGAATCGTCTCTGTTAACGTAGAAATGAGTGGTATAGCTAGTTTTGTGACTAAGGCTCCATGGTGCAGGTTAAGGCATCCTTGAATCTCGTTGGGTTGGAGCTCTTAGTGAAGTTTACGCTAGTCCAGGTAAGGGAAGCTAGCTTTATTTTCAAGAAAACCTTAAGCTAGAAGATTTTGATGTTGGGCGACGTGGTCGCCGGTTTCAAATGTTATTACATAATCCCCTGTTTTTGGACGTGATCGCCGGTTTTAATGTTGATTTCGAACTCCCCTATTTTAGTGTCATTTGAAACTGTTTGAGATTGAAATGTGAAATGCATGTGATATTCGAAAATCTGAACCTTGGAATGATTGTTGCTGTGATTGGAATCGTTCATTTAAGTGTTATATGATGTGTTGAATGTTGTGAATGTGGGATCAAGGCATAGTATTTTCAGGAAAGAAAATACCGTGTAAGATTGTGTAGAATGTGCATTGATCGGTGATTTCTATAATGAGATATCCTGACTCTCCTGATATAATGGAATCATATAGATGAAGTTATTCAGGCGTTGAGAGTCGATGGAGGTTCATATGTATGGGTAAGTGGTTTGAAAGATAACTACTTGACCTGTTGTATGGATTAACCCTGTCATACTAGGAGAGTGATGAGATTGAGATTGAGATTATATTTATGCGCATAGCTGTGGGAACTTTACAGCAATGTAGTATGACAGATACAGATCTCTGAGTCTAATCAATGCACGAGTCTTCCGGAAGTAGTTTCAAGTGTCTATGTGTGATGAGTCAGTGGAAGTCTGACGTGAGAAATGAGAAATATTGAAATTTGATAGACACTTGAGGAGATTGTAAAATGTGTGATTTCTTGAGGGATTTTATGTGGGTGTTTTAAATCTGTTTTATATTGGTTTAAAATTTCACACTTAAAGTTTTTTTTTTGGTTTAAAATATCTAGCTTACCCTGTGTCTTTGTTCTGTGGCTGTTTTCTTAAACCTGTGATGATCGTGTATAATTTACACGGGAGCAGATGATGTTGCAGGAAGTAGAGCTCCTCAGTGAGTGGCCGCCAGAAAGAGATCGCCTGTTTTTCTTTTTATGCTGTACTTAGGATTTATTTTGAAACACTTGATGGAGATGTATTAAAGCCCCTATAAGAGGGATGTTTCTCTTTGAAGATACAATGTATGGGATGATGTATTTTCATTATATATACATATGTTAATTTTATAAATTAATGTTTTACGCTTATTCTAGTATATCAAAATGAAAAGGAATTGAGGGGCGTTACAGCAAAGATAATTAATATGTGACAAAACTGGAAAGAATATTGAAGAAAAACTAACAATCAAGCAAAATAAGGCAATCAACAAAGCTAGCACACAAAGGGAACCTAGGGAAAGGTACTAGAATTGGATTACAAAAACCAAAACTAAACTACAGAAAATTGAGGTATAAAATGCATGACTTATAAAATTTGTGTTGATCTTTATATTTCAAATTTGAATTTGAATTTTAAAAAATAGATACTTCAAGATGTCAGCTAACTTTTGGCGCTTAAATCACACAAAACACATGCACCAATTAATTACAATAAAATTTTCAAATCTAGAGCAAGATTACCATTTTTTTTCGCGCCAATTTTGAACACTGATTTTCTTTGATTTATCATTTTCTTTTTTCACTTCGAATTTTGATTCAATTTTTTTTTCTTTTTTTTCTAAGACATCAAACTTCTCAAATCCAGATTTCCAGAATTTTTCTCCACCGAAATCAAATTTCACAATGAAAAACCGCCAACATAGTTTTAGAAATCTTAATCTGGAATTAAAAACAGTAATAAGAAACTTCAAGAACACAAAGGAAATTGATGTATATGAAATTGTGTGGATCTAACACACAATTATGAAGTCAAAACTAAAATTAAAAATGCACCAAAGGATCAATTCAACACAAATTAGATCTGGACTCAAAAATCAAATCAAGAAACCAAAGAATCAACAATAGGTACTACAGTGATGACAAATTGGATTCACATGACTATGACAAAACTGAGTATAGATTCATAAAATCAAAATGACTCAAATCTAAACAAATTGAACCGATTGAAATGGCAATAAGGACTCAAATCTTAGCAAAATTAAAACAACACACCAAAACACAGAAGAATCCTACACAAAATTGAAATTAGAAGCTCAAGAACAAGTTGAACATATTGCACCGATTGAATTTCTCAAATCAGCAACTAAATCAAAATTAAATTACAAAAAGAACAAGACATTCAAAAAAATATGAAGAACAACATAAAAATATGAAGAACAACAGAAAATCAAAAAGATGAAAAGAAGAAGACACTTAGCTCTTGAAGAACCTTGGCTCTGGATACCACTTGATGGAGTTGAGCCTTCATCTGTTAGCTTGATTTTGAATTTGGAAGTGGTTGGCGGAAGCATTCATGGTTTGGAACGTGCAAGGCACTCCTAGGAGCTGCGGAAACCTTGATGGTGCATGCTAGGTGTGGAGAGTGAGTGGTGAGGCCATCTCACTTGGACTAGGTGGATAATGAAGACTAAAAGGTCTATCCTAGAGAGGTAGAAGACAATGAGTGAAATTGGCACAAGTTTGGCAGCAATTCACTCTTCAATTAATCTTCATTTACATGAACCAAACACCTCTTTATATAGGAGAGAGGGCTGGACATTTTGGAGCCAAAATTTGAAAATTCAAAATACGACTCTCCAATGAAAAGGTGCCATTTGGAGTCATGCTTTCCATGTTTAGCTCACACCTTCCATGATAAATCCTCTTCACTCCTAGGCTGCCATGTGGACGTCCATGTGCTTCATGCCAAGGTGGTTTTCTTCCTCCAAAATACCCTAGACATTTTAAGGTTACATTGGGCTCAAAGAAGCCCAATTGTTACCCTAACTAGTCACTTTTAACCGTAACTAATCATATTTTACTATTGGCCCAAATACAAGCCCAAAAACCTATGCTACTTGGCCCAAATATTTGATCCAATTATTTTATGCTACTAGGCCCAATACATGGTCCATGAAATCCTAAACAACTTTATACAATTTATTTAGCTAAAACTTGGCCCAAAAATAATGTTAACTAGTCAGCAGGAACTCAGTCTTCTTGTGTTCTTCTGATCAAAGCTTTAGTTTATGTTTGATGACTTGGAGGTCTTCTTGGATATGTTTGTACATTCCTTCACCCTAGAGTTGTCCTCTTGATTGGTGCTACAAAAAGAAACAAAAGCCCAATTAGACACATATTTGCAAATAAATGCCTAAAAAACCTCTAGGTCTTTATCCTCCTTATTATGTGGTTGTGTGTGGTTGGATGGCTTCCATCAGGTAGGCACCTAGACCTTTGGGAGCTATTGTAAGGACCTAGAAACTTTAATTGGAATAAAAGTGTTAGATTTAAATAATTTCAGAGGATGTTATTATTTAAAATACAAAGAGTTGGTAATAGAAGTTTCGTAGTAGTCGGACATCGGACGTCGCCCAAGGTCTGGGGTCAGCTGGTAGAGGTCGGTCGGCTGACATGTGGATCAAGAAGAGTAAAGGAAGAAAAGTGTAGCTAAGAAGTCTTCTACGAGATCGTCGTTATTGAAGACGGAGGCGATCTCCGACTTCTCTGGCACATAATCGCCTGTCGCCTAGAGGAGGCATGACCGCCAATCGCCTATGGTGTACGTGATCGACGGGAGTGCACGTAGTAAGTGGTCAAGATGCTGGATCAACCAGAGTGGGTTCCAACAACCACGCGTATCAAGGTGTGGGTTAAGCCTTAGATACACTGTGCATGCGAAGCTCTATGCTTGAGCATAAGAGATCGTCCTTAGTGTTGTATGCATGGGCGCACGAGGAGTAGTGCTGACCTACTCTTGGAAATGTGAAGCTACCGACGTCACCAAGTCATGTGGAGATGATACCTTGGACGTAACATAATGGGAGGATGAACCTTCAGCAAGGTGTGACGATGTGACATCGGTGACCAAAGTAAGGCGATGTGTTCTCGTCACACACAAGGGCGATAAGAGATCCCCAACAGGATGAGAGGAACATCGGTCATCAGCCAGGATGGGAGACACATTGGTGGTCTGCCAGGGTGAGACATCGGTGGTCCTCCAGGGTGAGACATCGGTGGTCTACCAGGGTGAGACATAGGTTGTCTTCCAGTGTGAGACATCGGTGGTCCTCCAGGGTGAGACATCGGTTGTCTGCCAGGATGAGGAATCAGTCGTCCGTCAGGAAGAGGAATCAGTTATCACCGGGATGAGGCACATCAGTCATCGCCGGTATGAGAGACACATCGGTCGTCTTCCAGGGAGAGATGTCGCGCGATGTCGAGTTTCACACAGATAAGGTGGGACCTAGGCTCCCAGCATGAAACGTCCTGCACGCGCGACACGTAGACAAAAAGGGTGGTTCAGAATAGTGACATCAGAGTGTTGGCCTGCGCAGAGGCACGCGTAGTCGTACTGTTCAGGAATGCGTACACGCAAACTTCCCTGCAGAGTGGGTGGTGGCAGCGGCTTTTGTGGACAAGTTGGTTTAACATTCAAAAAAACCCACTTCTGAGGGCAGAGAATGTTGCAGTGGTTCAAGAGTGACAGAGTGGGTTCACCTTCATCCTTCTCTTTTATCTCCTTCGCGCTGCGATTCAGGCATCCTCAAGCACCAGTACGACGAGCGACGACTGACCTTAGAGCACCTGGGAGGTTCTCTGCAAGTTCTACAAACCAGACGCAAAAACAGTGCTAAGGCACCTTTAAGCTTCGGTGGGTTTTGGAGCTCTTAGTGTTTTGCGCAAGTCCAGGTAAGGGAAGCTAACCTTATTTTCCAACAAAAACCTTATATTAGATGATTGAGATGATGGGGCGACGTGGTCGCCGGTTTTCAACTGTTATTGTATAATCCCCTGTTTTGGACGAGATCGCTGATTTTGGCGTTGTTTTTCGAACTCCCCTGTTTTTGTGTTGTTTGAAACTATTTGAGATTTAAATATGATATTCGAAAATCTGAACCTTGATACGATTGTTGCTGTGGTCGGAATCGTTCATTTAAGTGTTGTATGGTGAATTGATGATCTTTAGCTGTCCTGTGTAGACTTTACTTGCTGTCCTGTGTGGACTTTACTTGCTGTCCTGTGTGGACTTTACTTGCTGTCCTGTGTGGACTTTACTTGCTGTCCTGTGTGGACTTTACTAGCTGACCTGTGTGGACTTTACTTGTTGTCTTGTGTGGACTTTACTTGCTGTCCTGTGTGGACTTTACTTGCTGTCCTGTGTGGACTTTACTAGCTGACCTGTGTGGACTTTACTTGCTGTCCTGTGTGGACTTTACTTGCTGTCCTGTGTGGACTTTACTTGTTGTCCTGTGTGGACTTTACTAGCTGACCTGTGTGGACTTTACTTGCTGTCCTGTGTGGACTTTACTTGCTGTCCTGTGTGGACTTTACTTGCTGTCCTGTGTGGACTTCATTAGCTGTCCTGTGTGGACTTTACTAGCTGTCCTGTGTGGACTTTACAGTGGTGTGGTATGTGTCTATGTGTGTTGAATCAGTGGAAGTCTGACGTAAGAAATGAGAAACTTTGAAATTGATAGACACTTGATGAATTTTGTGAATTGAAAGACTCTTGAAGAAATTGTGAAATGTGTGATTTCTTGATGGTCATGTGAAGGGAATGAGAAAATTGATAGTTTTTACGTGGGTGTCTTCAATTTGTTTTATCTTGATTTTAAAGTTTCATATCTCAACTCTCTTTCAAATATCTAGCTTACCCTGTGTTTTTGGTGTTGTGTTTGGCTTTTTCTTAAAACTGTGATGATCGTGTATAATTTACACGGGAGCAGATGACGTTGCAGGAAGTAGAGCTCCTCAGTGAGTGGTCGCCAGAAGGAGATCGCCTGTTTCTATTTCTGTTGGGCGATCACCCTTTTTCTGTTTTCTGATAGGAGATCGCCGTTTTCTGATAGGAGATCGCCTTGTTCTGTTAGGAGATCGCCTGTCTTTCTATTTTATTGTATTTTGTTTAAGTTTTTGGAAAACTGACCGATTATGTATTAAACTCCCTGTGAGGAGAAACTTCATTTCATATATATACACATGTTCGCTTCAATATTATTATTTTACCTTTATTTCATTTTATAATTATGAAAAAGTTTTGGCGGGATGTTACAGCTATGGTCACTCATGACAACCCCCTTTTTACCATCATGTTTCTCTTAGAAGGACAATTAGTTGCAATATGCCCAAAACCTGGACATTTAAAAGATTTGGTGTTTGAGGTTTTGGTGGTTGACTTAGATGTAAAAGTGGGGGGTTGAGAAACTCTAGGATTGTGAGTGGTTTCTTTGGAATGAGAAGTTTTGGAAGAAGTTTTATTTTTGTCTTTCCAAGAAGATTTGTAGAAGCCATCATTATGAGTGTTTTTGAAATTGGTTTTCTTTAAAAGTTGTGATTTTACCTTGATGGCTGGGTGAACCAACTTTTCTAAAGAGGAATACTCATACAATTCTACAACATCTTGGATTTCCCTTCTTAAACCACTAACAAACCTAGCTATCTTTGATTCTTCACTATCATGCATGTCAATTTTAGTCAAAGTAGTTTCAAGATCTTTAAAATACTCATCTACACTTCTAAGTCCTTGTTGAATCTATTGGAGCTTCAACAAGAGTTCCGTCCTATAATGAGGAGGAGCAAACCGCACGCACATGCATTCTTTCAAATCATACCAAGAGACCACGACTAGCCTTTTGTTTGGTCCAATGTTAATTATAGTTTGATGTCACCACTGCATGGCATAGTCTAAGAATTCTAAGGAAGCTAACTTAACCTTTTGGTCCTCATGGACCTCATACACATTGAAAATTTGTTCTACCTTAGCTTCCCATCCTAGATACACATTGGGATCACTTTCCCCATTAAAACTAGGCAATTTAATAAAAGGGAAAGGGGTTTTGGATGGTTGATGTTGGTGGCTACTATCTTCAAATTGATACACTCTCCAATCTTGATCATCCTCTTGACTCACATAGTTGGTGTAGCTTCTTAAATGGTCTCCTTTACTCCCATCTTCTTTCTCTATGTGGTCTCTCTTGAGTCGCTTCAAGTCTTTGTAATCGCTCCTCTAATTGCCGCATCTCCACCTCCTTTTGGGCCAATTTTTGTTTTTCCTCCGCAAGCTCTCCCAAAAGAAAAGCCTTTTGAGGAGATTGTGGCTTGGAAGATTCCCCTGAAGACAAGTGAGCCATAAAATGCACAAAGGAAACAAACAATTAGTGGAAAAAGAGTAATACTTCTCTCCTCACTTGAAGCACTTGGTTGTGTAGAAAAGAGGACAAAGAAAAAGGGAAAGCACTCAAAAAGAAATTCTCTCAACAAAGGTCTATCTTTGGTTGTAAGGTCTCAAATGAAATAGGACAAAGCCCTTAACACTTGATCCCAAAAGAACCACAAAAAAACTAAGGAATTTTAAAAGACAAACAAGAAAAGCTCAAAACAAGAAAGCTAAACCAAGTTGAAAAAAGAGATTATGACAACTTTTTAAAGAAAGACAAGCAAGAAAAAGCACACAAAAAGACTCTAAGATACTTACTTAACCTTTAACTATGAAGTTTTACTTTTGCTAGAAATTGTAAAAGCAAAAGGATCAAATTCCACAATGATGAAATCAATTTGCCAAATAAAATGAATCCTCTTTTTAGAATGTTGAACTTGACAAAAAAATAAAGGAGAATGAAAATGGTGCAAACTTCTTTTTTTTTTTTTATCCTTGTTTTTGGTTTATGGAGTTAAGATGTCCATAATCTTGTCATGCCTATTTTCATTCACTTCCAATTGTCACAAAAATTTTGGGATTTAAATTAAATGAACACTTGAAATCTATGTTTGGAACTAAATCTACTTCTACTCAAACAAATTTCTAGTTACTTTTATACCTTCACAATTAAAAGCAACATAAGTACAAGCAAAATAAGGACTCCTAGAAACACTAAGAACATATGACTCAAACAAAAAAAGGCAAGAACAAAGAAAGACAAAAAATAAACATTCAAAAGCAAAAAGAAGTGCTAATGAATAAAAATGCCGAATTATAAAGACAAGAAAGTAAAGGCTGAATTTAAAGGTGCAAGAAGGTAAAGTTCCAAAATCAACTCAAAGCAAATAAGCATGAAATAACCTTGCTCTGAATACCACATGATGTGAGTTGATTTTAGATTGTTCCATTTTAGTGGTGACACTTTACTTATGATTGAGATTTTAGCAATTTATATGGTGAGAACCCAAAGAAGATTCCCACTGGACACGAACTTAACCATGTGGTTAAGTAAGTGTGAATGTTCACTTCTAAAGGGCAAAGGAAAAACACAAGAACATGGTGAATGATGATGATGGATGGAAATTAAAGAGCATGAAAGGAAGACAATATAATGAAGGAGGACGAATGGATAATCAAAACAAGACAAGAACATAAACCAAAGAGTAAATTGGCGGAATGGAAAACAATGGAAAAAGAGATGAAGGAAAGAATGCTTATGGTGGTGGAAGAGAAGGGACACACCACTTGGAGGGTGGTTTCCTCCAAGATAAATGTAGAGGGCTGCCACTTGAGAGCTCTCAACTCACTCAAGATAATACCTAATACTAAGAGGACTCAAGCCTCACACAATTTGTGTAGAGTAACTTTACTATTCAAAATCAACATGAAAATACATGGAGTATGGCACCCTATTTATAGGAAAGGGTGCCTTGGAAGACAAGAAGAGGGAGGGGTAAAAGAGTCATTGAGGAGGGGCGGCCTAGGTCATTGACTAGGTCAATGTCACCCCTTAGTTCTAGCTTCTAGAAGCTAGGGCTACATTTTACCCTAAAGGCCTAGGCACAAGCTAAAGTGATAAACACACCCCCCTATTATGCTAAATGGACCATTCTCTACTGAAATTAAAAATAAAGAAACTAGTTGATGCTCAGCTCTTATGGCTTGGGCTCTACTCCTTGTGATCCTCTGAGGAATCATGGGTTTTGGAGCACTAGCTAGTAATGGGTCTTGCTTGACCTAGCCCTGAATCCTGGGTCATGCTCCTAGTCATCCTTCTGAAAGACTGGGCTTGGTCAGTGGACGCACTCTCTTCTAGGTCCTCATCAAGGAGAACCCTAATAGCACCATCTGTGTTTATTTTAACCCAACTTGGAGAAGGAAACTCCCATCTAACAGGAAGAGGAGATAGAATTTTACCACTACGAGTATTTATACCAAAAAACATAAGCATATTGAAATCAAACATATCATTTCGCATAAAACTTTTAAACGAATTACCCACTAGACAAGTGAGATCTTTAATGACCGAAATGGCCCTAGAAACATCAATTTTAACTTGAAATCAAGCATAATTCTCGTACGCCATATCATCCAAATAGAAAAATTTATCACAATAAGTTTAATCAAATTAACCAAAGGACTACCATCACTCTTAATAAAAGAAAGGAGATCATCCACATTAGAGAAATGAGAAGTAAGGAAAATTTGTCGAACCCAACTCCAAATATGCATAGATTAGAACATTCAAAAAATAAATGGTGAATAGATTCCTCCTACTTTTCACAAAGTGTACACATAGAACATATATGCAAACCTCTATGCTGAATGTGCTGATTTGTAGGTAGTTGCCCATGAAAAACTTTCCAGAGAACTAGAGTTTAGGAAAGAGGTATATATGAAGACCAAAAGAGTTTACCCCAGCCACAGAGAATTCCTGGATCTAAGAATAAAGTCCTAGCTGACTTAAGAGTGAAACACCCAGAATCTTCCAAAATCCAATTAGGAATATCATGTTCATGCCTAATCATGATATGTTCAAAAAAATGAGACATTTGTTGTAATGGCAAGGGAATACTCCAATCTCTAGCAGTCCAGAATTGAGAATTTGTATCCGAGATTCTAGAACAATCAGGTACCCTTGCAATGATTGATAAAGAAGGAATGGAACACCATTTATCATTCAAAAAATTAATAAAAGTACTTGTACCAACAGTCCAAGTGTAACGCCCCTCAAAATATTGTTCATTTTTATATAATAAAATAAAGGTGACACAATGATATCGAAAATTTAACATAGATATGTACATAATATAATTCATCCATTAATACAAATGTGCCCCAAATAATATCCCTTTTCGAGGAAGTTTTAATACATCTCCATACAGGAGTTTTCAAATAAAACAAAACAACAGCATTCAAAAACCGGCGATCTCCTCCTCCAGAAATTCTCACTGAGGAGCTCTACTACCTGCAACCTCATCTGCTCTCGTGCAAATATACACGATCATCACAGGTTTAAGAAAAACAACCATGATACAAAACAAAAGGGGTAAGCTAGATAGTTTTAAAAACTTTAAATATGAAACTTTAAATTCAACATAACCATCTTTTAAACACCCACATAAATCCATCACTTTCTCATTCATTTCACATAACCATCAAGTATTCACACATTTCACAATTTCCTCAAGTATCAATCATTCCACAAAAATCCATCAAGTGTCTATCACATTTCAATATTTCTCTTTCTCACGTCAGACTTCCACTGACCCATCACACATAGACACTACTTCCGGAAGACTCGTGCGTTGAACTTAGCATCCAGAGACCTGCACCTGTCATACCGCACCACTGTGAAATCCACACAGGGTCGCTGTGAAATCCACACAGCCATGCGCATAAACATAATCTCAATATCATCACTCTCCCGGTATGACAGGGTTAATTCATATAACAGGTCAAGTTAGTTATCTTTCAAACAACTTACCCATACATATGAACCTCCTTTGACTCTCAACAACTGAATAACTTCATCTATGTAATTCCATTATATCAGCAGAGTCAAGATCGTCTCATTCACTGGATACTCACTGATCAATACACTCTAATACCAATCTCAACACGGTATTTCCTTTCCTAAAAATACTATGTCTTGATCACAATTACACATTCATCCAGTACATCATACCACACGTAAAAGCACAATTCCATCATATAATATTTTGAATCTTTTCTTAAACAATCCCAATCACAGAAACAATCATACCAAAGTTCAGATTTTCGAATATCATATGCATTTCACCTTTCAATCTCAAACAATTTCAAAACGACACTAAAACAGGGGTTTTCGAAATTTGCATTAAAACCAGCGATCACGTCGCCCCACACATAAAACAGAGCATCGTGAAATAGGATCTGAAACCGGCGACCACGTCGCCCTCACTTCAGAACCTACTCGCCTAACGTTTTTATAAACGAAAATGCTAGCTTCCCTTACCTGAACTTGCGCAAAAACACTAAGAGCTCCAAAAATCCACCGAAGCTTAAAGATGTCCTAACCTGCACCATGGAGCCTTTATCACAAAACTGACTATACTACTCATTTTCTACACTAACAGAGACGATTTCTGGAGCTAAGGGAGTCGCCGGCAACGCCTATGCAGAGGCAACCCTCTCAAGCTCAGATTCGACTCGAAAAATAGAGTCAAACGACTTACTCTGTTCTAGCGTCCTGACGGGAGAACTTGCAGAGACTTCCCAGAAGGACCATGGCAGTCGCCGATCGTAGCACTGGTACGTGAGGATAGCTGTGTCTTCGAGTGGAGGAGAAAGGAGAAAGGGGAACTAAATGAGCTGATTCCCTCAGCTCTTAAGGTCGAACGGCTCTTTAGCCTTTACTGCCATTACCCACTCTCTGAGCAACCTTGCATGTGGGTTTCCTCTAACAGTATGGCCACGTGGGTCTCTGCGCACACCAACTCTGGGTCACTTTCCCTACCAACTCTCTGGAGCCACTGTTCTGAAACACCTATTTCCGTCTACGTATCGTGCATGCAGAATGCTCATGCTGGGAGCCTGGGTCCTACCTTATCTGTGTGAAACACGACATCGCTCGATGACCATCCACCGACGACTGATGTGCCTCTCATTCCAGCGATGACTGATGTGCCTCTCATCCCGGCGATGACTGATGTCCTTCTCATCCCGGCGATGACTGGTTCCTCTTCCTGATGGACGACTGATTCCTCATCCTGGCAGACAACCGATGTCTCACCCTGGAGGACCACCGATGTCTCACCCTAGCAGACAACTGATGTCTCACCCTGGCAGACCACCGATGTCTCACCCTGGCAGACCACCGATGTGTCTCCCATCCTGGTTGATGACCGATGTTCCTCTCATCCTGTTGGCGATCTCTTATCGCCCTTGTGTGTGACGAGAACTGTAACATCCCGCAAAATAAAACCATACATACATGTATAATGAAAATAAAGGTAAACAAATAATATTGAAGAGTACATGATATTATATATATAAGAAATGAAGTTGCTCCTCTTAGGGAGTTAAATACATAACCAGGTCAAATGTTTTCAAAATTTAAAAACGGAATTCAACCAAATACAACAAGACCGGCGATCTCCATTCATGAACCGGCGATCTGTAACAGAAGGCCCAAAACAGCCGATCTGCTATCAGGACAGAAAAACAGGCGATCACCCGATGGAGGCATAAACAGGCGATCTCCTTCCGGCGACCACTCACTGAGGAGCTCTACTCCCTGGAAGATCATCTGCTCCCGTGTAGAATACACGATCATCACAGTTTTAAGAGAAAACAGCCACAGAGCAATACAAAAGAAAAGGGGTAAGCTAGATGGTTTAAAAAGAGTTTAAATATGAACATAAAAATCAGGATAAAACAAATTCCATATACCCACATAAAATTATGAAGTTTCTCATTTCTTACGTCGGACTTCCACTCATTTAACACACATAGACACTTACCATACCACTGTAAAGTCCACACAGGACAGCAACCGGAGTCCACACAGGACAGCCACCAAGGTCCACACAGGATAGCAAGCAAAGTCCACACAGGACAGCAACCAAGGTCCACACAGGACAGCAAGCAAAGTCCACACAGGACAGCAACCAAGGTCCACACAGGACAGCAAGCAAAGTCCACACAGGACAGTTAAAGATCATCAATTCGCCCAACGCACCATACAATACTTAAATGAACGATCTCAACCACAGCAACAAACGTATCCAGGTTCAGACTTTTTCCAAAAACGCGTGCATTTCACATATCAGTCACAAACAAGCTCAAAGCGACACTAAAACAGGGGAGTTCGTAAAACAGCGCCAAAACCGGCGATCTAGTTCAAAACGGGGTATTTCGAAGTCTGCATTTAAAACCGGCGACCACGTCGCCCAAACACATAGAAACAGAGCATTCACGAAGATGAAAACGAAAACCGGCGACCACGTCGCCCTCACTTCAGAAACAGCTAATCTATGGCTTGTATTGAAAATGAAGTCTAGCTTCCGTTACCTGGACTTGCGCAAAACACCAGGAGCTCCGAAACCCAACGAAGCTTGAACAACGCCTTGGCTCTGTTTTTGCGTCTGGTTGAAGGACTTGCAGAGAACCTCCCAGGTGCTCTAATGGTGCTGCCTCTCGTCGTACTCTTGTGTGAAGATGCTAGAATCGCAGCGCGAAGGAGATATCTGGAGGAGAAGGAGCCAACGTTAACTCTCTAAATCACTTTCTAATCACCTCTCGTCTCTTACCTCTCAGGGGTGAGTTTAAATCTAAGCCAACTTGCCCAGGAATGCCGCTGCCTCCACCCACTCTGCAGGAAAGGTTGCGTGTACGCTTCCCTGAACAGTACGACTACGCATGCCTCTGCGCAGGCTAACACTCTGAGGTCACTATTCTGAACCACCCTTTCTGTCTACGTGTCGCGCGTGCAGTACGTCTGATGCTGAGAGCCTGGGTCCCACCTTATCGGCGTGAAACTCGACATCGCGCGATAACGTTCCACCGATGACCTCTCGCGCGATGACTATCCACCGATGACATCTCGCGCGATGACTATCCACTGATGACATCTCGCGCGATGACCTTCCATCGATGACCTCTCGCGCGATGACTATCCACTGATGACATCTCGCGCGATGACCTTCCACCGATGGATTATCCTGGAGGACGACCGATGTATCACCCTGGTGGACCACCGCTGTCTCTCCCTGGTAGACGACCGATGTCCACATGCCTCGCGCCCTGGCGATGCCCGCATGTCCCGTGTCTGGCGATGACCGCATGCCTCGCGCCCTGGCGATGCCCGACGACACATCGTCACGCCTTCCCGAAGGTTCTTCATTCCACTATGTTACGTCCAAAGTATCATCTCCACATGACTCGGTGACGTCGGTAGCTTCACATTTCCAAGAGTAGACCAGCACCGCTCTTCGTGCGCCCATGCATGCAACACTAAGGGCGATCTCTTTTGCTCAAGCATAGAGCTTCGCATGCACAGCGTATCTAAGGCTTAACCCACACCTTGATACGCGTGGTTGTTGGAACCCACTCTAGTTGATCCAGTACCTTGACCACATACTGAGTGCACTTTCGGCGATCATGTGCACCATAGGCGGCAGGCGATCATGCACTAACCAGGCGATCACATAGGAGACTTCTTAGCTACACTTTTCTTCCTTTACTCTTCTTGATCCACATGTCTTCCTCGAGCACATCCACGTGATTACCTCACGATAAAGTCATCGCACCTGACTACTATGTTACTGCAATGGTAAGCCGACCGACCTCTACCAGCTGACCTCAGATCTTGGGCGACGTCCGAGGTCCGACCACTATGAAACTTCGTTTACCAGCTCTTTGTATTTTAAATAATAACATCTTCTGAAATTATTTAAATATAACACTTTCATTCCAATTAAAGTTTCTAGGTCCTTACATTCTTCCCAACAAGAAAAATTTTCGTCCTCGAAAATTGGATTACAAGGAAAAGAGGTAGGGATAGGCTTCTCTCAGGGTTTCTTTCAAATTCCCAATTTGTATCACCCGATCTGTCATCCCACACCACCTTCACGGTCTTGCCTCTGAACTGCTTACCCTGTTGATCGTCAATCCTTACTGGTTTCGTCCCAACAACAAGTCATCCCTGATCTGCACATCGTCTACTTCCAACACGTGCCTAGGGTCTGCAAGATACTTCCTTAACTGTGACACGTGAAAGACATTATGCAGATTTTGCTCATTGGAGAGGTAGGGCGATTTCATAAGCCACTAGACCTATCCTCCTTAAGATCTGATATGGCTCGACTAACTTAGGAGACAGCTCCTTTGATCTGATAGCTCGTCCTACACCCTTGGTCGGCGTCACTTTCATAATGCATGATCTCCAACTACAACTCCAAAGGTCTTCTCCTCATTGTCAACGTCATCACTGCCTCCCCCAGAGTTATTATCGTTGTGTTCATTTAAGGCCAGAAGTGTCTTCACAGCGTTGTCAGCTTCGTCCTCATATCCACCACTAGAGTTGTTACCCTTGTCCTCATGAGCGACATAGGGTGGCTCCCTCCAGGTTATTCCCTTCATATTTTCCAGATCCGTAGGGGTTTCTCAACCAAACGATTCTTGCTCACCTTCTTAGTAACTTCAACTTTGGGGATGGATGATGATTCACTTTCTAAGGCAGAGCCATCCGACGAAGATCCCTCTACCACTGCCATTAACTGCAGTTACAACACCTTCCCACCACCCATCATACCACCAGGCATACACTGCTGATTCAAACCCAAGTGGGCGACCTGAATGGCGCTCAGGGGAGCATGGTTTGACTGTTAAGCGCTCTGAACATCGCATACCCAAATTAATCAGTAGCTGCCACTCTAGACGAAAGGACCCATTCCTCTAGTTTCTGTGGTCCCTCTTAACAAGCTAGTCATCGTACTGGACCTTCAGCAGCGTTGGAGACACACTCCAGATTTTGCATCTAAACCAGCGTTTTCTAACGCCACCATCTTGCCATGTTCAGGGGCCTTTAACTTCAACCATCCATTCCCACACTCATCTTTCAAATCCCGATCAACAAAACAACCCTATTCTGCGTGAAACCTTCCCTCTTAGGAGGTAGTCCAAGTATTTCTTCTGGAAATACATCCATGAAATCTTTCACCCCATGTATCCTCTTTACGCCCCCTTCACTCTTCACTCCCCCCTTCAGCTAGGATCACAAAACACGTCGCCCCTTCTTTCAACTCTGACTTCACATGCTGAGCAGATATCACACCTGACCCTTGGAGATTGGGAAACACCACCTTCTGGCTACTGCAATCTGTGAGAACTCGATTGGCATGTAGCCAATCCATTCCTAGGATAACATCCAGATCCTGAAGAGGTAGACAGATCGAATTCACTTTGAACCTGCGTCCCTCTACTATCACTGGACATTCAGAGCAAACTGGGGAGGTCAAAACCTGTCCTGATGCAGGTGTAGAGACCAACCGTTCAAACGGCAGCTCCTTCACTAGAAGGCCCAGTTCGGTTGCACACCGACTTGACACAAGAGAGTGTGTCGCTCC
This sequence comes from Phaseolus lunatus, assembly GCA_013389735.1. Lineage (NCBI taxonomy): Eukaryota > Viridiplantae > Streptophyta > Magnoliopsida > Fabales > Fabaceae > Phaseolus > Phaseolus lunatus. The sequence goes on from CM023864.1 coordinate 25,654,743, forward strand.
AGAAACAAACAAAACTCTAAAGTATCCACCAGCTATAAACAAGTATCTTGTACTAGGTTACCTGACTGAGATGCCTCCGCTCCAGACATGGCAAACACTCTCCCTGCTGCTTGAGGTCTGCTGCCTTCGTTCCTCAACTGCTGGGAACCACTGGGTTGAGTCGCCCTATTCCCGTTAGGACATTCTCTAGAAAGGTGCCCCGTCTTTCGGCAGATGTAGCATCTTCTCTCTGAATTTCTCTTGGGGCACACATTGGATGTGTGTGGTCCACCACAACGGGAACATCTGAGTTTCCAGGGCTGTTGCTGTTGAAACTGAGGCGGTGCTGCTCCTGCCCCATGCTGTGGAGGTCTCGCATAAGGCTTATTCTGCTGTTGCTGCACCTTGGCCTTCCCACTGGAAAAACCCCCTGGGTGTGACCTGATCACCCGAGAGTCACTCTTTTCCAGTGTCTCCACCATCATCGCCTTCTCCACTAAGGCGTGAAATTCTCTTATGCACATAGGTGCTATGGTCCTCTTCAGCTCATGCTTCAGTCCTTCTTCAAATTTCCTACACCTCCAAGCCTCAGAGGTCGCCTGGGTATAGAATCGGGCGAGATACTCAAACCAAGCAGCATAAGCATTCACTGACATCTCCCCCTGCTCCAATCTGAGGAATTCTGCTTCCCTCGCAAATCTTGCACTATCTGGGAAGTATTTTTCCAGAAATCTCACCCTGAAACTCTCCCAGTCTAATACTTCAGCTCTGGCTTCCATCATCTGCTGAGCTCCCATCCACCAGAACTCAGCTTCTCCAGATAGCAGATAGGTAGCGAATACCAATTTCTTCCCTTCAGGGCAGGAGGTCGCCCTAAAGATTTTCTCCAACTCCCTGACCCACTGATCTGCTTGATCAGGGGTAGCATTCCCACTGAACTTGGGTGGGTTGTGCCTCATGAACTCAGTCAGTCCCATCTGATCCTGAGGCTGACCGACGTGGGAAGCTGTTTCAGCCGACCGAGCAGTTTCCCAATGGTGCATTGCCGCCTGATGATTCTGAGCCATTGCTGCATTCTGTTGTTGGATGGCAGTTGCCATCATCTCAATAGCCTTGGCAATTTGGCTCATTTCCGAAGAAGGTTGGGGAGGGGTAGGAGGTCTACGTGCCATCTCTCTTCGTTTCAGATTTTGAAACTATAGGTTGTCTATATTCCCTACAACTACAAGAATGAGATCGATAAGAAATCAATTCATTCAGGAGGTAACATCTAGACCTTACAAAGGTCAGCATCTCAAATTCATTAAGAATTTGAGCTCATCAACAGAATCGTGATACTTATAATCTCAAGCAAAACACCAGAACAGCTACTGGTATGCAGTCATCAATCCAATCAACCATTTTCAATCAATTACAAAGACACTCCAGGGAATGAAATAGCTCACACCAGAATTCAATATATGCTAAACATCAAACCTTTAGAATTAAGATTGAGAATCATCTCGATCCAGTTATGAGTGTGCACCCTCACTACTTTATCAAGATCCTCTCATTCTTAATACTAAGATTTTCAGTTAGGGCATACATTCACTAAAGCACACACAAAATTTCAATACAAAAACGTTTGAAAACCTTTCACTATAGTTGTTATTTAATACTCAAATAAATTTTATGAGCAGAAGAAACACAATGGATCCACAGCCCTCAGGTCATCCTAAGGACGAACTGCTCTGATACCATTAATGTAACATCCCGCAAAATAAAACCATACATACATGTATAATGAAAATAAAGGTAAACAAATAATATTGAAGAGTACATGATATTATATATATAAGAAATGAAGTTGCTCCTCTTAGGGAGTTAAATACATAACCAGGTCAAATGTTTTCAAAATTTAAAAACGGAATTCAACCAAATACAACAAGACCGGCGATCTCCATTCATGAACCGGCGATCTGTAACAGAAGGCCCAAAACAGCCGATCTGCTATCAGGACAGAAAAACAGGCGATCACCCGATGGAGGCATAAACAGGCGATCTCCTTCCGGCGACCACTCACTGAGGAGCTCTACTCCCTGGAAGATCATCTGCTCCCGTGTAGAATACACGATCATCACAGTTTTAAGAGAAAACAGCCACAGAGCAATACAAAAGAAAAGGGGTAAGCTAGATGGTTTAAAAAGAGTTTAAATATGAACATAAAAATCAGGATAAAACAAATTCCATATACCCACATAAAATTATGAAGTTTCTCATTTCTTACGTCGGACTTCCACTCATTTAACACACATAGACACTTACCATACCACTGTAAAGTCCACACAGGACAGCAACCGGAGTCCACACAGGACAGCCACCAAGGTCCACACAGGACAGCAAGCAAAGTCCACACAGGACAGCAACCAAGGTCCACACAGGACAGCAAGCAAAGTCCACACAGGACAGCAACCAAGGTCCACACAGGACAGCAAGCAAAGTCCACACAGGACAGTTAAAGATCATCAATTCGCCCAACGCACCATACAATACTTAAATGAACGATCTCAACCACAGCAACAAACGTATCCAGGTTCAGACTTTTTCCAAAAACGCGTGCATTTCACATATCAGTCACAAACAAGCTCAAAGCGACACTAAAATAGGGGAGTTCGTAAAACAGCGCCAAAACCGGCGATCTAGTTCAAAACGGGGTATTTCGAAGTCTGCATTTAAAACCGGCGACCACGTCGCCCAAACACATAGAAACAGAGTATTCACGAAGATGAAAACGAAAACCGGCGACCACGTCGCCCTCACTTCAGAAACAGCTAATCTATGGCTTGTATTGAAAATGAAGTCTAGCTTCCCTTACCTGGACTTGCGCAAAACACCAGGAGCTCCGGAACCCAACGAAGCTTGAACAACGCCTTGGCTCTGTTTTTGCGTCTGGTTGAAGGACTTGCAGAGAACCTCCCAGGTGCTCTAATGGTGCTGCCTCTCGTCGTACTCTTGTGTGAAGATGCTAGAATCGCAGCGCGAAGGAGATATCTGGAGGAGAAAGAGCCAACGTTAACTCTCTAAATCACTTTCTAATCACCTCTCGTCTCTTACCTCTCAGGGGTGAGTTTAAATCTAAGCCAACTTGCCCAGGAATGCCGCTGCCTCCACCCACTCTGCAGGAAAGGTTGCGTGTACGCTTCCCTGAACAGTACGACTACGCATGCCTCTGCGCAGGCTAACACTCTGAGGTCACTATTCTGAACCACCCTTTCTGTCTACGTGTCGCGCGTGCAGTACGTCTGATGCTGAGAGCCTGGGTCCCACCTTATCGGCGTGAAACTCGACATCGCGCGATAACGTTCCACCGATGACCTCTCGCGCGATGACTATCCACCGATGACATCTCGCGCGATGACTATCCACTGATGACATCTCGCGCGATGACCTTCCACCGATGACCTCTCGCGCGATGACTATCCACTGATGACATCTCGCGCGATGACCTTCCACCGATGGATTATCCTGGAGGACGACCGATGTATCACCCTGGTGGACCACCGATGTCTCTCCCTGGTAGACGACCGATGTCCACATGCCTCGCGCCCTGGCGATGCCCGCATGTCCCGTGTCTGGCGATGACCGCATGCCTCGCGCCCTGGCGATGCCCGACGACACATCGTCACGCCTTCCCGAAGGTTCTTCATTCCACTATGTTACGTCCAAAGTATCATCTCCACATGACTCGGTGACGTCGGTAGCTTCACATTTCCAAGAGTAGACCAGCACCACTCTTCGTGCGCCCATGCATGCAACACTAAGGGCGATCTCTTTTGCTCAAGCATAGAGCTTCGCATGCACAGCGTATCTAAGGCTTAACCCACACCTTGATACGCGTGGTTGTTGGAACCCACTCTAGTTGATCCAGTACCTTGACCACATACTGAGTGCACTTTCGGCGATCATGTGCACCATAGGCGGCAGGCGATCATGCACTAACCAGGCGATCACATAGGAGACTTCTTAGCTACACTTTTCTTCCTTTACTCTTCTTGATCCACATGTCTTCCTCGAGCACATCCACGTGATTACCTCACGATAAAGTCATCGCACCTGACTACTATGTTACTGCAATGGTAAGCCGACCGACCTCTACCAGCTGACCTCAGATCTTGGGCGACGTCCGAGGTCCGACCACTATGAAACTTCGTTTACCAGCTCTTTGTATTTTAAATAATAACATCTTCTGAAATTATTTAAATATAACACTTTCATTCCAATTAAAGTTTCTAGGTCCTTACAAGAACACATTGCCTTACTCTGGTCACCGATGTCACATCGTCACACCTTGCTGAAGGTTCATCCTCCCATTCCTCTAAGTCTGGGGTATCACGGCTCACACTACTCATGGTGGCAGATATGCCACCTATCTTCTATATCACCCATCTTCTGTATTTAGACCACATACTAAGTGCTTACCAAGTCTTCTCGAATACTCGGCGATGTGCTCTTTTCGGCGATCATGTGCACCATAGGCGATTGGCGATTATGTGAAATCTTCGCACACGGTGATCATGCGCAAAATAGACGATTTCTAATTTCATACGGGTGAAGTCGGAGGCCGCCGCCTTCTTCAAAAAATGGCGATCTCGTCGACTTCTAAGCTACACCTTCCTTTCTCTTACCCTTCCTACTTCACGTGCCCCCTCCCTTCAAGCACGCCCACGTGATTACCTTATGATAAAGTCATCGCACCTGACTACTTGGTTGGTACAATGGTCAACCGATCGCCCTCTACCAGCTGATCCCAGACCTTGGGCGACGTTCGAGGTTTGACCACTATGATATTTTCTATATTTATGTCCGTTTTATTTTAAATAATAACATACTCAGAAATTATTTAAAATCTATCACTTCTATTCCAATTAATTTATAGGTCCTTACACCAAGAAGTATTTTCAAGAATAGTGTCATAAAACTGTTTAATCCTAGGCCAAATAGAGGAAGATCTATAATCCATTTTAAGTTAATACTTTGATTTAAGAACTCTAACTTTCAAGAGAAGAGACCAAGGCTTATTACTATAAGCAAAATTCCAAGTAAGCTTAAGAGGATACGCATTATTTTCATGATGGAGATTAATAATCTTCAATCCCCCATTCTTAAGAGGAGAATAGATCTTAGTCCAATTAACTATAGTTATGCCTTTTTTCATAATATCACCAGTCCAAATAAAATTTCTGCTCAATTGCTCAACTTGCTTAAGAATAGAAACCGACCATTTATATATCTTAAAACTATATACTAGAAAACCAATAATCATCATATTAACCAACTCGATTTGACCCATCATGGTAAGAGATTTCCCTTTCTAAGATGCTAGCTTCAATTTGACTTTATCAGCCAAAGGTTGAAGAAATCGACACTTTGGAGCACCAATAAAGATAGGCAACCCTAAATAATTAAAAGGTAAAGCCCCATGACTGCAAGAAAGAAAACATTGAACTTTGGTAACAAATCTTGTAGAAGTATCCATGGTGAAAAAACTACTTTTAGAATTATTAACATGTTGACCAAAAAAATCACCATATGTTTTAAGGAAGATACTCAAATTTCTAAGAGACTTATTATCTTCCCTACAGAAAACAAAGATGTCATCAGCGTATAAAATGTGAGAGGGAGTGATGTAACCTGTAGGGCTAGCCATATGCTTAATCTTCTTATCATTCACAATCTTAGAGATGCCTCTACTTAGAATCTCCTCTGCGAGGCAAGAAAGCAAGGGAGATAAAGGATCACCTTGTCTCACACCTCTACTACAAGGAAAAAACCCACCATACTGTCATTTATCCTCATAGAAAGCATAGTTGAATGAAGGATTGTATTAATCCAACTGACAAATAAGGAATGAAAAACAAAGCGTGTCAAAACTAACAATAAGAACTTCAAACTCAAACTGTCAAATGCTTTATGAATATCAACTTTGTAAGTCACATTAACTCCTCTAACCTTTTTAGAAAGCATGTTCATAGCTTCAAAAGCAATACCAATACAATCATGAAGTTGTCTACCCTACACAAACTCATATTGATTTGGAGAAATGATTCTAGCAGCCACAATAGCAAGCCTATCCGCCACAATAGCAAGCCTATCCGCCAGTATTTTGGAGATGATCTTAAATTTGAAATTAGCGACAACAATTGGTTTGAAATCATTAATAGAATCCGCACCCGGAGTCCTAGGAATTAGAGAAACCACATTACTGTTCATTACAGGAAGAATCTAGTTTTGTTTAAAAAACTATTGAACAACTTTACAAACATCCATCCCAATAATCTCCCAGCAAGAATGAGAAAAAACACCACCATAACCGTTCGGACCAGGAGCACTATTACCACTAATGATGCAAAACTAGCTTGTTTTGGCTTCTTTTTTTGATGTAGTTTTGTATGTTGCGGAAGGATGAACTTGAAAATGACATCAATGGCTGAATGAAAGTGTGGAGAAGATGAAATGAAGAAGGGAAGTAGAGGCTTAGAAGAGGTGTGGCCAACTTCTAAGAAGATTCAAGCAAAACACTAATAGAAGTGCAAACTTGAGAATGAGAAGTTGAAGACAAATGAGCTAGCAACTTGGGCAGCATTTCATTATTAATTCAAATCTAATTTACATGGAGGCTAGCACTTGTATTTATAGTGCTATGGGCAGCCAAGGTGCAAACTTTAACCCTAAAAACTCTCCACTCATAGAAGGACAAGTGTCTCTCTCTAATTGGAGCAAATCCTCTCAAATTAGAGGTAGACAAGTGTCCTCCTCTAATTGGAGAGAATCCTCTCCATTCCCATGAAGACAAATGTCCCTTTGGCATTGGTGGGAATCCTCTCCATTAAGGAGATGACGTGTGGAGCTTCATGCCTTCCTTGCCACTCCATGCTTTCTATTTGCACTCTAGTAATTTATTTGTGCACCCAAGATGGTCTAAACTTGCATTGGGTCCAAGGAGACCCAATTGTAACTCTAGCTAGACTCTTTCTTTTTTCTATTTACACCCTACTCTAATTGGACCAATACATGGCCCATGAAAATTGACCCAAAACATGGCCTAAGACAATGGCTGAAATACAAGCCTAAAATAAAGCCTATACTACTTTCTACAATTTTATATGACTAGGAAATTTGGAAGAGAAGTTAAAAATTAATTCTCCATAAAAATAGAGCTTTTTGAACTCCTTCTTCTTCTTCCATTCTTCTAGCCATGGTCCTAGTTAAAGGCCCAATATGTGTCCTTTTGGATGGTCCTCCATCAGACCCTCCCTCTTGAAAAGGATATGTCCTCAGATCCAATTCTTCAATATTGTCACCACCACCTGCAAAAGTAATCAAATCACAAGCATTAAAAGTAGTGCTAACTCCATAATCAGTTGGAAGGTCTAATTTATATGCATTGTCATTGTTCTCACCGGTTGACCCGCCTGTCGGTTGACTCTACGACACTCACACGCCTCCTTCCTCACGTTGATATGTGCTTGGTTCTTTCGAAGCAATCTGCACCTGCAAAAGAGAAAGGGGGCACCCTAGAGGCCGTTTGCACTCCGACGCTCAAGTCAAGATTGGGCAAGAAACACCAAGTGTTTGAGTAACTGTGTTTAGGGTTTGTAACTGTGTACCTTTGTGAAGTATTTTACTGCCCTTTATATAGTCTAGGGTTTACTGCGCCGCTAGCCCTAATTAGGGTTCACTGCGCTGCTAGCCATATTCAGGGTTTACTGGAATACCCTTGTGCCGCTATCACCCAGTCTTAGGGTAATCTAGCACATAAGGTTTCCTTATTTGGAGTGCAAACTCTAACACGATGACCACCTGGGTGCCTCCTCGTGCACCTAGTCTCTGGGGGCCACCTGTTCTGGGAGTGCCTTCACTGTTCACGTGCCATGCATGTAACTTTAATGGGAAACCCTAGTTCTGATGAGTACTCGACCCCTCAGGACTCTGCACCTAACTGTGCTTTCCCTGCCACACGCATAAGCCCTTCGTGATTTGGGCCTCACCTTATTTCTAGGTTTTCCCTTCACATTGGCCCACTCTGGGGACCAATCTTAGTTGTTCTGGCCATGTCGCTTAGATCACCTAGTACCGATGTCACCTCGTCACACTCTGTTGCTGAGGACTCATCACCCTGCACTATGACGAGGACACATCAGCCTACCCTGGTGATCGACACCACAGATTACTCATCGACCCACTATTCCACCCTGCTTGTGGGACCCTGCTTACATGGCTGTAGGGCCCAGCTGACGTGGCTTGCTGTCGTCAGCAGGTCTCCACGTCCGAGGACTGGTCGGTACAGTCATTTATGCGTTGAAGGACTTGGAATGGACCATCTCCTCTGGGATAGAGTTTTGACTTTCTTTGGTTTGGAAATCTTTCTTTTTGTAAATGTAGCCAAACCCAGTCTCCTTCCTCAAAATTTATTTTCTTTCTCCCTTTGCTATTACTTTCAATATATTTTTGAATTTGTTTTTCAATTTGGGTTTTAACCTTCTCATGGAACTTCTTAATAAACTCTGCTCTAGAAACTCTTTCTTTATGAATCAAAGAAGAATTTTATGGAAGTGGTAGTAAATCAAGAGGTGTGAGAGGATTAAATCCATAAACAACCTCAAAAGGAGAAAGATTAGTAGTTCTGTTGACTACTTTGTTAAAAGCAAATTCTACTTGAGGAAGATATTCATCCCAGGACTTCTTGTTGCCCTTCAAAAGTGCCCTTAACAATGTGGATAGAGATCGGTTTACTACTTCAGTTTGTACATCAGTTTGAGGATGCCATGTGGTAGAAAACATAAGTGTAGTTCCTAATTTAGACCATAAGGTTTTCCAAAAAAATGACTTAGGAACTTCACATCTCTATCAGACACAATAGTTTTGGGTAAACCATGCAACCTGACAACTTCTTTGAAAAATATTCTGGCAATGTAACTAACATCATCAATCTTGTGGCATGGAATGAAATGAGCCATTTTACTAAAACAATCCACTGCCACAAAAATAGAATCATAACCCCTTTATGTTCTTGGAAGTCCTAGAACAGAATCCATGCTAATGTCTTCCCAAGGGGTGCTAGCTATAGGAAGGAGAGTATAAAGTCCATGAGGCATAATTTTAGACTTAGCTTGTATGGATATCCCTGGATGGAAATGGGACAGCATCGCCATGGATTTTGTTACCCATTTACCCAGATCGGTAAAGGGTCATGATGCAATCTGGGTCATCATTGATCGGCTGACGAAGAGTGCTCACTTTCTTCCGGTGAATATGAGGATGCCTATGGCCAAATTGGCACAGCTGTACATCAGAGAAATTGTGAGGTTGCATGGAGTGCCTTCCAGCATTGTTTCGGATAGAGATCCCAGGTTCACTTCACGGTTTTGGCAGACCTTACAAGATTGCTTGGGAACCAAGTTGAGAATGAGCTCGGCATATCATCCTCAAACAGATGGACAGTCAGAGAGAACGATCCAGTCCTTGGAAGATCTGCTGAGGACGTGTGACTTCGATCAATTGGGAAGTTGGGATGAGGTGTTGCCGCTGGTGGAGTTTACTTATAATAACAGTTACCACGCCAGTATTGGGATGACACCATATGAAGCCCTGTATGGGAGGAAATGCAGAACTCCCTTATGTTGGTACCAGGAGGGTGAAGCAGTCTTGGTTGGGCCAGAGTTGATTCAGCAGACAACCGAGAAGGTGAAACAGATACAAGGCAGAATGAAAGCTTCTCAAAGCCGGCAGAAATCCTATGCAGATCAGAGGAGAAGACCTTTGGAGTTTGCTGTTGGGGATCATGTGTTTATGAGAGTGACGCCAACCAAGGGTGTAGGACGAGCTATCAGATCAAGGAAGCTGTCTCCTAAGTTCGTTGGACCATATCAGATCTTAAGGAAGATAGGTCCTGTGGCTTATGAGATTGCTCTACCTCCCCAATTAGCAAATCTGCATAATGTCTTTCACGTGTCACAGCTAAGGAAGTACCTTGCAGACCCTAGTCACGTGTTGGAAATGGACGATGTGCAGATCAGGGCTGACTTGTCGTTTGAAACGAAACTGTAACATCCCGCCAAAATAATACATACATACATGTATAATGAAATTAAGTGTAACCAAATAATATTGAAGAATACAAGATAATATGTATATATATATCAGAAATGAAGTTACTCCTCTTAGGGAGTTTAATACATAACCAAATCAATTGTTTCTCAAGGTTTAACGAAAATAAATGAAATACAGTAAGACCGGCGGTCTCAAAAAAAGGCGATCTCCAACATAAAACGGCGATCCCAAACAGAAGACCTCAAAACGGGCGATCTCCTATCAGGACACGAAAACCGGCGATCACCACCGAGAGGTGGAAATAGGCGATCTCCTTCCCCGGCGACCACTCACTAGAGAGCTCTTCTTCCTGGAAGATCATCTGCTCCCGTGTAACAATTACACGATCATCACAGTTTTGAGAAAACCACCACAATAACAGATAAAAGGGTAAGCTAGATAATTTAAAAGAAGTTTAAATCAAGAACATGAAAATCCAAGTAAACCAAGTTCCAAAATATCCATGTAAAACGTAGAGCTGCTCATAGCATTCAGCTGATCGCCCAAAATCACAAACTTCACAACATTCATCCATAGTCATTCCATTTCACAATACAGCATCAAGTGTCTATCAATATTCCAGTTTCTCATTTCACATGTCAGACTTTCCACTGACCCACCATGCATAGACACATGACACTACTTCCAATTTGACTCGTGTGTTGACTCAGGCCCAGAGATTTGCACCTGTCATACCTACCACTGTGAATCCACACAGCATGCGCATATACCATCTCATTGTTACCATTCTCTCGGTATGACAAGGTTAATTCGTATAACAGGCCGAGCTCGTTCCCATTTGAACAACTCGCCCATTCACACGAACCTCCTTCGACTCTCACCAACTGAATAACTTCATCTACGTGATTTCATTATCTCAGCAGAGTCAGGATATCTCCTTCTAGACAAGCCCCTAGTCAATACACCTATACAGATCTTACACGGTATTTCCTTTCCTGAAAATACTATGCCTCGATCCCACATTCACAGCATTCAAACACATCCTACCATTCAAGTAAATGATTCAAATCACATCCACAAACATTTCAAAGCTTCAGATCTTCGAATATCTCATGTAAATCTCAAGTAGTTTCAAAATAACATCAAAAACAGAGATTGCGTAAAACAGCGCCAAAACCGGCGATCTAGTTCAACCACAGAGCGTTTTCAAAGACTATGTTTAAAACCGGCGACCACGTCGCCCAAACACATAACACAAAGCATTTCATGAAGACGAAAGCGAAAACGGCGACCACGTCGCCCACACTTCAGAAAAGGCTAAACGATGGTTCGTATTAAAGATGAAGGCTAGCTTCCCTTACCTGGATTTTGCGCAAATACCAGGGGCTCCGAAATCCAACGAAGCTTGCAGAACCTTGGCTCTGTTCTTGAGTCTGGTTTTTTTTTGAAGGAGTTGCAGAGACTTTCCCAGGTGCTCTAATGGTGTTGCTTCGTCGTACTCTTGTGTGGAGGTGCTGAACTTGCAACGCGGAGGAGGGAACTCACTCTTTCTCTCTTCGAATACAACAATGCTCTCTTTCTCTCAGGCGTGGATTTCTGCAACTTAAACCCCTTTTATCCCTCCAAAAGCAGCTGCCATCACCCACTCTGCAGGGAGTTTGCGTGTACGCTTCCCTGCACAGTCCTACTGAGCGTGCCTCTGCGCAGGCTACGCTATGAGGTCACTATTCTGAACCACCTTTTGTCTACGTGGCGCGCGCGCAGAACATCTCTTGCTGGGAGTCTGGGGCCCACGTTCTCTGGGTGTAACTCAACGTCGCGCGATGACCTTTCGCCGATGACTACCAGCGCGAAGACCACCACCGATGACCTCGCGCGAAGACGATCCACCGATGACCTCGCGCGAAGACGATCCACCGATGACCTCGTCCTGGCGAACGACCGATGTCTTCCTCTGTGAGACAACCGATGTCTTCCCTGGCGACGCCCTCATAACTCTCGCGCCTTGGCCACGTCCACATGCATCGCGCCCTGGCAAAGCCCGCGTGCCTCGCGCCCGCGCGATGCCTGCATGCCCCTCGCGCCCGCGCGATGCCTGCATGCCTCCCGCGCCCGCGCGATGCCTGCATGCCTCGTGCCCAGGCGATGACGTGTAGTCTAGGCGACCGGCGATGATGTATAAACAAGGAACTCTTATAGTTTTTTCTAGACTACACTTTCCTTCCTTTTTAACTTAGATAAAACATACTTAGAATTTACCTAAAACATACTCTTTCATTCCAATAAATTTCAGGTCCTTACATTCTCCCCAACAACAAAAATTTTCGTCCTCGAAAATTGGATTACAAGGAAAAGAGGTATGGATAAGCCTCCCTCATGGGTTCTTCTAGCTCCCAAGTAGAATCCCCCGATTTCTCATCCCACACCACTTTCACCATGTCGATGGTCTTGCCCCTGAGCTATTTACATTGCCGATCGTCAATCCTGACTGGTTTTGCTTCAAAGGACAAGTCATCTCTGATCTGCACGTCGTCTACATCCAGCACATGACTAGGGTCTGCCATGTACTTCCTCAGCTGTGACACGTGAAACACATTGTGCAGATTCGCCAGATGGGGAGGTAGGGCGATCTCATACGCCACTGGGCCAATCCTTCTTAAGATCTGATATGGTCCCACGAACTTAGGGGACAACTTCTTTGACCTGATCGCCCGCCCTACACCCTTGGTTGGTGTCACTTTCATGAACACGTGATCCCCAGCAGGAAACTCCAAAGGCTTCCTCCTCTGATCTGCATAGGACTTATGCCTACTCTGAGAGGCTTTCATCCTGCTTTGTATCTGCTTCACCTTCTCGGTCGTCTGCTGAATCAACTCTGGCCCAACCAAGACTGCCTCGCCCTCCTGGTACCAACATAAGGGAGTTCTGCATTTCCTCCCATACAGGGCTTCATATGGCGCCATCCCAATGCTGGCGTGGTAGCTATTGTTATAGGTGAACTCCACTAGTGGCAACACCTCCTCCCAACCTCCCAATTGATCCAAAACGCATGCCCTCAGCAGATCTTCCAAAGATTGGATCGTCCTCTCTGACTGACCATCTGTTTGGGGATGATATGCAGAGCTCATCCTCAACTTAGTTCCCAAACACTCTTGCAAGGTCTGCCAAAACCGTGAAGTGAACCTGGGATCTCTATCTGAAATGATGCTGGAAGGCACTCCATGCAACCTCACAATCTCCTTGATGTACAGCTGTGCCAACTTGGCCATGGGCATCTTCATATTCACTGGGAGGAAGTGGGCACTCTTCGTCAGCCTATCAATGATGACCCAGATTGCATCATGACCCTTTACCGATCTGGGTAAATGGGTGACAAAATCCATGGCAATGCTGTCCCACTTCCACTCGGGGATATCCAGTTGCTGCAACAGCCCGCCAGGTCTTTGATGCTCTACCTTCGCCTTTTGACACGTTAAGCAGGTTGCCACGTACTGGGCGACGTCCCTCTTCATGCCTGACCACCAAAATGACTCCTTCAAGTCATGGTACATCTTGTTCATGCCTGGGTGGAGGTTAAGGCGACTCTTATGACCTTCCTCTAGGATCATCTTCTTCAACTCATCATTTGCAGGTATGCAAATTCTGCCATCAAACCTCAAGATCCCATCATCGCCCATCTCAAAGCCTCTCGCCTAATCTGTCCCTAGTGACTCTACAGTGCGCTTCAGGCTAGGGTCCTCCAATTGCTTATCCTTCAACATTCCCAGGAAGTCATTAGTTATAGTCAGCTTGCTACAACTAATGTGATTCACGTGAAATTCTACTCCAAGGTTTAAGTCTCTGAACTGCTCGATCAGTTTCTGCTCTTCCATCATCATGGTGGCGACTTGTATAGACTTCCTACTCAAGGCATCTGCCACTACATTGGCCTTCCCTGGGTGATACATGAGTTGAAAGTCGTAATCCTTTAGGAATTCCATCCACCTTCTTTGTCTCATGTTTAGTTCCTTCTGATCGAACAGGTATTTCAAGCTCTTGTGGTCACTGAATACCTGGAACCGAGCTCCATAAAGATAATGCCTCCAGATCTTCAAGGCAAACACTACCGCTGCCAACTCCAAATCATGAGTAGGGTAGTTTTTCTCATGCACCTTGAGTTGCCTTGAAGCATATGCAACCACCCTCTTCTCTTGCATCAAGACGCATCCCAAGCCTTGATGTGAGGCATCACAGAAGACGTCAAAAGGTCTTCCTACTTCTGGAATCACCAGCACTGGAGCACTGGTCAACCTCTCCTTTAATTCCCTGAAGCTCTGCTCACATCGGTCGGTCCAAGCAAAGGGTTGGTCCTTGCGAGTCAGCTGTGTTAAAGGAGCCACTATCTTGGAAAAATCCTCTATAAACCTCCGATAGTAGCCCGCCAACCCCACAAAGCTCCTTATCTCAGTCACTGTCTTAGGACGTTCCCATTGTAGCACTGCCTCTACCTTGGCTGGATCTACCGAGATCCCCTGGGCAGATATCACGTGTCCTAAGAAGTTGACTTCCCTTAGCCAGAACTCACACTTAGAGAACTTGGCATAGAGCTGCTTCTCCCTCAGTATTTCCAATACTGTCCTCAGGTGTTCCTCATGCTCTTCCTCGGTCCTTGAATAAATGAGGATGTCATCTATGAAGACCACCACAAACTTATCCAAGAAAGGGCGAAAGATCCTATTCATGTAGTCCATGAATAGAGCTGGAGCGTTGGTGACTCCAAATGGCATCACTACATACTCGTAGTGCCCATATCGAGACCTAAAAGCTGTCTTCTGAACATCTTCAGCTTTTACCAAGATTTGGTGATACCCCGATCTCAGGTCAATCTTGGAGAACACCGAGGCCCCATGAATTTGGTCCATCAAATCATCAATCCGAGGTAGGGGGTACTTGTTCTTGATGGTCAATTTGTTCAATTGCCTGTAGTCTATACACAGCCGAGACCCTCCATCCTTCTTCTTGACTAGGAGCACTGGAGCTCCCCATGGAGATACGCTGGGTCTGATGAACTGCTTCTCCAGCAACTCTTCCACTTGCTTCTTTAACTCCACTAACTCGGCTGGTGCCATCCTGTAAGGTGCCATTGACACTGGTCCAGCTCCAGGTACCAAGTCAATAGAGAATTCCACTTCTCTCTTAGGGGGTAACCCAGGCACCTCTTCTGGGAATACATCTGTGAAATCTTTCACCACTTGTATCCTGTTTACGTCCCCTTTATTCTCCACTTCCAACCGGGCGAGCACTACGAAGCACCTCGCCTCTCCTTCCAGCTCTGATCGCCCTTGTTGAACTGACAACACATCCGGTTCTTGGGGGTCTGGAAACGCTACCTTCTGCCTACCACAGTCTATGAGAACGTGATTGGCAGCTAACCAATCCATCCCCAGGATGACATCCAGGTCCTGAAGAGGTAGGCAGATCAAGTTCACCTTGAATCTGCGTCCTTCTACAATCACTGGACATTCAGGGCACACTGCAGAGGTCGACACCTGTCCTGACGCAGGTGTAGAGACCAACAGCTCGAAAGGTAACTCCTTCACTAGGAGACCCAACTCAGCTACACACAGGCTTGACACAAAGGAGTGTGTCGCTCCAGAATCAAACAAAGCCCTTACACCTCTACCAGCAATAAAACAAACACCTTGGATGAGGTTACCTGACTGGGCTGCCTCTGCCCCAGACATGGCGAACACCCTCCCTGCTGCTTGAGGTCTTCTGCCCTCGTTTCTCATCTGCTGAGAGCCACTGGGCTGGGTCGCCCCATTCTGGTTAGGGCATTCTCTAGCAAAATGCCCCGCCTTTTGGCAGATGTAGCACCTTCTCTCCGAACTCTTCTTGGGGCATGCGTTGGAGGCGTGTGGTCCACCACAATGGAAGCACTTGGGTTTCCAAGATTGCTGCTGCTGGAACTGGGGAGGTGCTGCTCCTGCCCGATGTGATGGGGGTCTCGCATAGGGCTTGCTGTGTGGGTGCTGTGCCTTAGCTCTCCCACTGGAAGGACCTCCTGGGTGTGACCTGATCACCCGAGACTCACCCTTTTCCAGGGTCTCCACCATCTTCGCCTTCTCCACTAAGGCGTGGAACTCCCTGATGCACATCGGGGCTATGGTTTTCTTCAGCCCATGCTTCAGCCCTTCCTCGAACTTCCTACACCTCCAGGCCTCGGAGGTCGCCTGGGTATAGAACCGGGCGAGGTACTCAAAACGAGCAGCATAGGCGTTCACTGACATATCCCCCTGCTCCAGCTTCAGGAACTCAGCTTCCCTTGCAAACTTGGCGCTGTCTGGGAAGTACTTCTCTAAGAACTTCACCCTGAAGCTCTCCCAATCCAGAACATCCTCTCGGGCCTCCATCATTTGCTGAGCTCCCATCCACCAGAACTCTGCTTCTCCTGATAGCAGATAAGTGGCGAACAGCAGCTTCTTCTCTTCAGGGAAGGAGGTCGCCCTAAAGATTTTCTCCAACTCCCTGACCCACTGATCTGCCTGGTCAGGGGTAGCGTTCCCACTGAACTTAGGTGGGTTGTGCCTCATGAACTCGGCTAATCCCATCTGTTCCTGGGGCTGACCAACGTGGGAGTTTGTCTCAGCAGATCGGGCAGTTTCCCAGTGCTGCATTGTGGCTTGATGGTTCTGGGCCATCGCGGCGTTCTGCTGCTGAATGGCAGTCGCCATCATCTCGATGGCCTTGGCGATCTGGCTCATCTCTGAGGAAGGTTGGGGTGGGGTAGCAGGTCTACGTGCCATCTTCTTCGTTCTGAATTCTGAATCTATAGGCTTCTATATTCCCTACAACTATAAGAATGAAATCGATAAGAATCAATTCATTCAAGGGGTAACAGCTAGACCTTACACAGGTCAGCATCTCAAAGTCATTAAGAATTTGAGTCCATCAACAGAATCATAACACCTATAATTCCAAACAAAACACCAGAACAGTTACTGGTGTGCAAGCATCAATCCAAACCACCATCTCAGTCAAATTCAAGAACACTCAATAATCACACCAGAATTCAATGTAGGCTAAACATCAAACCTTTGGAATTAAGATTAAGAATTATCTTGATCCAGTTATGAGTGTGCACCCTCACCACTTTATCAAGACCTTCTTATTCTTAATACTAAGATTTTCAGTTAGGCACACGTTCACCCAAGCACTCGCAAGAGTTCAAAACTAAAACGTTTGAAAACCTTTCACTATAGTGGTTATTTAAAACTCAAATAAATTTTATGAGCAGAAGAAACACAATGGATCCACAGCCCTCAGGTCATCCTAAGGCGAACTGCTCTGATACCATTAATGTAACATCCCGCCAAAATAATACATACATACATGTATAATGAAATTAAGTGTAACCAAATAATATTGAAGAATACAAGATAATATGTATATATATATCAGAAATGAAGTTACTCCTCTTAGGGAGTTTAATACATAACCAAATCAATTGTTTCTCAAGGTTTAACGAAAATAAATGAAATACAGTAAGACCGGCGGTCTCAAAAAAAGGCGATCTCCAACATAAAACGGCGATCCCAAACAGAAGACCTCAAAACGGGCGATCTCCTATCAGGACACGAAAACCGGCGATCACCACCGAGAGGTGGAAATAGGCGATCTCCTTCCCCGGCGACCACTCACTAGAGAGCTCTTCTTCCTGGAAGATCATCTGCTCCCGTGTAACAATTACACGATCATCACAGTTTTGAGAAAACCACCACAATAACAGATAAAAGGGTAAGCTAGATAATTTAAAAGAAGTTTAAATCAAGAACATGAAAATCCAAGTAAACCAAGTTCCAAAATATCCATGTAAAATGTAGAGCTGCTCATAGCATTCAGCTAATCGCCCAAAATCACAAACTTCACAACATTCACCCATAGTCATTCCATTTCACAATACAGCATCAAGTGTCTATCAATATTCCAGTTTCTCATTTCACATGTCAGACTTTCCACTGACCCACCATGCATAGACACATGACACTACTTCCAATTTGACTCGTGTGTTGACTCAGGCCCAGAGATTTGCACCTGTCATACCTACCACTGTGAATCCACACAGCATGCGCATATACCATCTCATTGTTACCATTCTCTCGGTATGACAAGGTTAATTCGTATAACAGGCCGAGCTCGTTCCCATTTGAACAACTCGCCCATTCACACGAACCTCCTTCGACTCTCACCAACTGAATAACTTCATCTACGTGATTTCATTATCTCAGCAGAGTCAGGATATCTCCTTCTAGACAAGCCCCTAGTCAATACACCTATACAGATCTTACACGGTATTTCCTTTCCTGAAAATACTATGCCTCGATCCCACATTCACAGCATTCAAACACATCCTACCATTCAAGTAAATGATTCAAATCACATCCACAAACATTTCAAAGCTTCAGATCTTCGAATATCTCATGTAAATCTCAAGTAGTTTCAAAATAACATCAAAAACAGAGATTGCGTAAAACAGCGCCAAAACCGGCGATCTAGTTCAACCACAGAGCGTTTTCAAAGACTATGTTTAAAACCGGCGACCACGTCGCCCAAACACATAACACAAAGCATTTCATGAAGACGAAAGCGAAAACGGCGACCACGTCGCCCACACTTCAGAAAAGGCTAAACGATGGTTCGTATTAAAGATGAAGGCTAGCTTCCCTTACCTGGATTTTGCGCAAATACCAGGGGCTCCGAAATCCAACGAAGCTTGCAGAACCTTGGCTCTGTTCTTGAGTCTGGTTTTTTTTTGAAGGAGTTGCAGAGACTTTCCCAGGTGCTCTAATGGTGTTGCTTCGTCGTACTCTTGTGTGGAGGTGCTGAACTTGCAACGCGGAGGAGGGAACTCACTCTTTCTCTCTTCGAATACAACAATGCTCTCTTTCTCTCAGGCGTGGATTTCTGCAACTTAAACCCCTTTTATCCCTCCAAAAGCAGCTGCCATCACCCACTCTGCAGGGAGTTTGCGTGTACGCTTCCCTGCACAGTCCTACTGAGCGTGCCTCTGCGCAGGCTACGCTATGAGGTCACTATTCTGAACCACCTTTTGTCTACGTGGCGCGCGCGCAGAACATCTCTTGCTGGGAGTCTGGGGCCCACGTTCTCTGGGTGTAACTCAACGTCGCGCGATGACCTTTCGCCGATGACTACCAGCGCGAAGACCACCACCGATGACCTCGCGCGAAGACGATCCACCGATGACCTCGCGCGAAGACGATCCACCGATGACCTCGTCCTGGCGAACGACCGATGTCTTCCTCTGTGAGACAACCGATGTCTTCCCTGGCGACGCCCTCATAACTCTCGCGCCTTGGCCACGTCCACATGCATCGCGCCCTGGCAAAGCCCGCGTGCCTCGCGCCCGCGCGATGCCTGCATGCCCCTCGCGCCCGCGCGATGCCTGCATGCCTCCCGCGCCCGCGCGATGCCTGCATGCCTCGTGCCCAGGCGATGACGTGTAGTCTAGGCGACCGGCGATGATGTATAAACAAGGAACTCTTATAGTTTTTTCTAGACTACACTTTCCTTCCTTTTTAACTTAGATAAAACATACTTAGAATTTACCTAAAACATACTCTTTCATTCCAATAAATTTCAGGTCCTTACATTCTCCCCAACAACAAAAATTTTCGTCCTCGAAAATTGGATTACAAGGAAAAGAGGTATGGATAAGCCTCCCTCATGGGTTCTTCTAGCTCCCAAGTAGAATCCCCCGATTTCTCATCCCACACCACTTTCACCATGTCGATGGTCTTGCCCCTGAGCTATTTACATTGCCGATCGTCAATCCTGACTGGTTTTGCTTCAAAGGACAAGTCATCTCTGATCTGCACGTCGTCTACATCCAGCACATGACTAGGGTCTGCCATGTACTTCCTCAGCTGTGACACGTGAAACACATTGTGCAGATTCGCCAGATGGGGAGGTAGGGCGATCTCATACGCCACTGGGCCAATCCTTCTTAAGATCTGATATGGTCCCACGAACTTAGGGGACAACTTCTTTGACCTGATCGCCCGCCCTACACCCTTGGTTGGTGTCACTTTCATGAACACGTGATCCCCAGCAGGAAACTCCAAAGGCTTCCTCCTCTGATCTGCATAGGACTTCTGCCTACTCTGAGAGGCTTTCATCCTGCTTTGTATCTGCTTCACCTTCTCGGTCGTCTGCTGAATCAACTCTGGCCCAACCAAGACTGCCTCGCCCTCCTGGTACCAACATAAGGGAGTTCTGCATTTCCTCCCATACAGGGCTTCATATGGCGCCATCCCAATGCTGGCGTGGTAGCTATTGTTATAGGTGAACTCCACTAGTGGCAACACCTCCTCCCAACCTCCCAATTGATCCAAAACGCATGCCCTCAGCAGATCTTCCAAAGATTGGATCGTCCTCTCTGACTGACCATCTGTTTGGGGATGATATGCAGAGCTCATCCTCAACTTAGTTCCCAAACACTCTTGCAAGGTCTGCCAAAACCGTGAAGTGAACCTGGGATCTCTATCTGAAATGATGCTGGAAGGCACTCCATGCAACCTCACAATCTCCTTGATGTACAGCTGTGCCAACTTGGCCATGGGCATCTTCATATTCACTGGGAGGAAGTGGGCACTCTTCGTCAGCCTATCAATGATGACCCAGATTGCATCATGACCCTTTACCGATCTGGGTAAATGGGTGACAAAATCCATGGCAATGCTGTCCCACTTCCACTCGGGGATATCCAGTTGCTGCAATAGCCCGCCAGGTCTTTGATGCTCTACCTTCGCCTTTTGACACGTTAAGCAGGTTGCCACGTACTGGGCGACGTCCCTCTTCATGCCTGACCACCAAAATGACTCCTTCAAGTCATGGTACATCTTGTTCATGCCTGGGTGGAGGTTAAGGCGACTCTTATGACCTTCCTCTAGGATCATCTTCTTCAACTCATCATTTGCAGGTATGCAAATTCTGCCATCAAACCTCAAGATCCCATCATCGCCCATCTCAAAGCCTCTCGCCTAATCTGTCCCTAGTGACTCTACAGTGCGCTTCAGGCTAGGGTCCTCCAATTGCTTATCCTTCAACATTCCCAGGAAGTCATTAGTTATAGTCAGCTTGCTACAACTAATGTGATTCACGTGAAATTCTACTCCAAGGTTTAAGTCTCTGAACTGCTCGATCAGTTTCTGCTCTTCCATCATCATGGTGGCGACTTGTATAGACTTCCTACTCAAGGCATCTGCCACTACATTGGCCTTCCCTGGGTGATACATGAGTTGAAAGTCGTAATCCTTTAGGAATTCCATCCACCTTCTTTGTCTCATGTTTAGTTCCTTCTGATCGAACAGGTATTTCAAGCTCTTGTGGTCACTGAATACCTGGAACCGAGCTCCATAAAGATAATGCCTCCAGATCTTCAAGGCAAACACTACCGCTGCCAACTCCAAATCATGAGTAGGGTAGTTTTTCTCATGCACCTTGAGTTGCCTTGAAGCATATGCAACCACCCTCTTCTCTTGCATCAAGACGCATCCCAAGCCTTGATGTGAGGCATCACAGAAGACGTCAAAAGGTCTTCCTACTTCTGGAATCACCAGCACTGGAGCACTGGTCAACCTCTCCTTTAATTCCCTGAAGCTCTGCTCACATCGGTCGGTCCAAGCAAAGGGTTGGTCCTTGCGAGTCAGCTGTGTTAAAGGAGCCACTATCTTGGAAAAATCCTCTATAAACCTCCGATAGTAGCCCGCCAACCCCACAAAGCTCCTTATCTCAGTCACTGTCTTAGGACGTTCCCATTGTAGCACTGCCTCTACCTTGGCTGGATCTACCGAGATCCCCTGGGCAGATATCACGTGTCCTAAGAAGTTGACTTCCCTTAGCCAGAACTCACACTTAGAGAACTTGGCATAGAGCTGCTTCTCCCTCAGTATTTCCAATACTGTCCTCAGGTGTTCCTCATGCTCTTCCTCGGTCCTTGAATAAATGAGGATGTCATCTATGAAGACCACCACAAACTTATCCAAGAAAGGGCGAAAGATCCTATTCATGTAGTCCATGAATAGAGCTGGAGCGTTGGTGACTCCAAATGGCATCACTACATACTCGTAGTGCCCATATCGAGACCTAAAAGCTGTCTTCTGAACATCTTCAGCTTTTACCAAGATTTGGTGATACCCCGATCTCAGGTCAATCTTGGAGAACACCGAGGCCCCATGAATTTGGTCCATCAAATCATCAATCCGAGGTAGGGGGTACTTGTTCTTGATGGTCAATTTGTTCAATTGCCTGTAGTCTATACACAGCCGAGACCCTCCATCCTTCTTCTTGACTAGGAGCACTGGAGCTCCCCATGGAGATACGCTGGGTCTGATGAACTGCTTCTCCAGCAACTCTTCCACTTGCTTCTTTAACTCCACTAACTCGGCTGGTGCCATCCTGTAAGGTGCCATTGACACTGGTCCAGCTCCAGGTACCAAGTCAATAGAGAATTCCACTTCTCTCTTAGGGGGTAACCCAGGCACCTCTTCTGGGAATACATCTGTGAAATCTTTCACCACTTGTATCCTGTTTACGTCCCCTTTATTCTCCACTTCCAACCGGGCGAGCACTACGAAGCACCTCGCCTCTCCTTCCAGCTCTGATCGCCCTTGTTGAACTGACAACACATCCGGTTCTTGGGGGTCTGGAAACGCTACCTTCTGCCTACCACAGTCTATGAGAACGTGATTGGCAGCTAACCAATCCATCCCCAGGATGACATCCAGGTCCTGAAGAGGTAGGCAGATCAAGTTCACCTTGAATCTGCGTCCTTCTACAATCACTGGACATTCAGGGCACACTGCAGAGGTCGACACCTGTCCTGACGCAGGTGTAGAGACCAACAGCTCGAAAGGTAACTCCTTCACTAGGAGACCCAACTCAGCTACACACAGGCTTGACACAAAGGAGTGTGTCGCTCCAGAATCAAACAAAGCCCTTACACCTCTACCAGCAATAAAACAAACACCTTGGATGAGGTTACCTGACTGGGCTGCCTCTGCCCCAGACATGGCGAACACCCTCCCTGCTGCTTGAGGTCTTCTGCCCTCGTTTCTCATCTGCTGAGAGCCACTGGGCTGGGTCGCCCCATTCTGGTTAGGGCATTCTCTAGCAAAATGCCCCGCCTTTTGGCAGATGTAGCACCTTCTCTCCGAACTCTTCTTGGGGCATGCGTTGGAGGCGTGTGGTCCACCACAATGGAAGCACTTGGGTTTCCAAGATTGCTGCTGCTGGAACTGGGGAGGTGCTGCTCCTGCCCGATGTGATGGGGGTCTCGCATAGGGCTTGCTGTGTGGGTGCTGTGCCTTAGCTCTCCCACTGGAAGGACCTCCTGGGTGTGACCTGATCACCCGAGACTCACCCTTTTCCAGGGTCTCCACCATCTTCGCCTTCTCCACTAAGGCGTGGAACTCCCTGATGCACATCGGGGCTATGGTTTTCTTCAGCCCATGCTTCAGCCCTTCCTCGAACTTCCTACACCTCCAGGCCTCGGAGGTCGCCTGGGTATAGAACCGGGCGAGGTACTCAAAACGAGCAGCATAGGCGTTCACTGACATATCCCCCTGCTCCAGCTTCAGGAACTCAGCTTCCCTTGCAAACTTGGCGCTGTCTGGGAAGTACTTCTCTAAGAACTTCACCCTGAAGCTCTCCCAATCCAGAACATCCTCTCGGGCCTCCATCATTTGCTGAGCTCCCATCCACCAGAACTCTGCTTCTCCTGATAGCAGATAAGTGGCGAACAGCAGCTTCTTCTCTTCAGGGCAGGAGGTCGCCCTAAAGATTTTCTCCAACTCCCTGACCCACTGATCTGCCTGGTCAGGGGTAGCGTTCCCACTGAACTTAGGTGGGTTGTGCCTCATGAACTCGGCTAATCCCATCTGTTCCTGGGGCTGACCAACGTGGGAGTTTGTCTCAGCAGATCGGGCAGTTTCCCAGTGCTGCATTGTGGCTTGATGGTTCTGGGCCATCGCGGCGTTCTGCTGCTGAATGGCAGTCGCCATCATCTCGATGGCCTTGGCGATCTGGCTCATCTCTGAGGAAGGTTGGGGTGGGGTAGCAGGTCTACGTGCCATCTTCTTCGTTCTGAATTCTGAATCTATAGGCTTCTATATTCCCTACAACTATAAGAATGAAATCGATAAGAATCAATTCATTCAAGGGGTAACAGCTAGACCTTACACAGGTCAGCATCTCAAAGTCATTAAGAATTTGAGTCCATCAACAGAATCATAACACCTATAATTCCAAACAAAACACCAGAACAGTTACTGGTGTGCAAGCATCAATCCAAACCACCATCTCAGTCAAATTCAAGAACACTCAATAATCACACCAGAATTCAATGTAGGCTAAACATCAAACCTTTGGAATTAAGATTAAGAATTATCTTGATCCAGTTATGAGTGTGCACCCTCACCACTTTATCAAGACCTTCTTATTCTTAATACTAAGATTTTCAGTTAGGCACACGTTCACCCAAGCACTCGCAAGAGTTCAAAACTAAAACGTTTGAAAACCTTTCACTATAGTGGTTATTTAAAACTCAAATAAATTTTATGAGCAGAAGAAACACAATGGATCCACAGCCCTCAGGTCATCCTAAGGCGAACTGCTCTGATACCATTAATGTAACATCCCGCCAAAATAATACATACATACATGTATAATGAAATTAAGTGTAACCAAATAATATTGAAGAATACAAGATAATATGTATATATATATCAGAAATGAAGTTACTCCTCTTAGGGAGTTTAATACATAACCAAATCAATTGTTTCTCAAGGTTTAACGAAAATAAATGAAATACAGTAAGACCGGCGGTCTCAAAAAAAGGCGATCTCCAACATAAAACGGCGATCCCAAACAGAAGACCTCAAAACGGGCGATCTCCTATCAGGACACGAAAACCGGCGATCACCACCGAGAGGTGGAAATAGGCGATCTCCTTCCCCGGCGACCACTCACTAGAGAGCTCTTCTTCCTGGAAGATCATCTGCTCCCGTGTAACAATTACACGATCATCACAGTTTTGAGAAAACCACCACAATAACAGATAAAAGGGTAAGCTAGATAATTTAAAAGAAGTTTAAATCAAGAACATGAAAATCCAAGTAAACCAAGTTCCAAAATATCCATGTAAAATGTAGAGCTGCTCATAGCATTCAGCTAATCGCCCAAAATCACAAACTTCACAACATTCACCCATAGTCATTCCATTTCACAATACAGCATCAAGTGTCTATCAATATTCCAGTTTCTCATTTCACATGTCAGACTTTCCACTGACCCACCATGCATAGACACATGACACTACTTCCAATTTGACTCGTGTGTTGACTCAGGCCCAGAGATTTGCACCTGTCATACCTACCACTGTGAATCCACACAGCATGCGCATATACCATCTCATTGTTACCATTCTCTCGGTATGACAAGGTTAATTCGTATAACAGGCCGAGCTCGTTCCCATTTGAACAACTCGCCCATTCACACGAACCTCCTTCGACTCTCACCAACTGAATAACTTCATCTACGTGATTTCATTATCTCAGCAGAGTCAGGATATCTCCTTCTAGACAAGCCCCTAGTCAATACACCTATACAGATCTTACACGGTATTTCCTTTCCTGAAAATACTATGCCTCGATCCCACATTCACAGCATTCAAACACATCCTACCATTCAAGTAAATGATTCAAATCACATCCACAAACATTTCAAAGCTTCAGATCTTCGAATATCTCATGTAAATCTCAAGTAGTTTCAAAATAACATCAAAAACAGAGATTGCGTAAAACAGCGCCAAAACCGGCGATCTAGTTCAACCACAGAGCGTTTTCAAAGACTATGTTTAAAACCGGCGACCACGTCGCCCAAACACATAACACAAAGCATTTCATGAAGACGAAAGCGAAAACGGCGACCACGTCGCCCACACTTCAGAAAAGGCTAAACGATGGTTCGTATTAAAGATGAAGGCTAGCTTCCCTTACCTGGATTTTGCGCAAATACCAGGGGCTCCGAAATCCAACGAAGCTTGCAGAACCTTGGCTCTGTTCTTGAGTCTGGTTTTTTTTTGAAGGAGTTGCAGAGACTTTCCCAGGTGCTCTAATGGTGTTGCTTCGTCGTACTCTTGTGTGGAGGTGCTGAACTTGCAACGCGGAGGAGGGAACTCACTCTTTCTCTCTTCGAATACAACAATGCTCTCTTTCTCTCAGGCGTGGATTTCTGCAACTTAAACCCCTTTTATCCCTCCAAAAGCAGCTGCCATCACCCACTCTGCAGGGAGTTTGCGTGTACGCTTCCCTGCACAGTCCTACTGAGCGTGCCTCTGCGCAGGCTACGCTATGAGGTCACTATTCTGAACCACCTTTTGTCTACGTGGCGCGCGCGCAGAACATCTCTTGCTGGGAGTCTGGGGCCCACGTTCTCTGGGTGTAACTCAACGTCGCGCGATGACCTTTCGCCGATGACTACCAGCGCGAAGACCACCACCGATGACCTCGCGCGAAGACGATCCACCGATGACCTCGCGCGAAGACGATCCACCGATGACCTCGTCCTGGCGAACGACCGATGTCTTCCTCTGTGAGACAACCGATGTCTTCCCTGGCGACGCCCTCATAACTCTCGCGCCTTGGCCACGTCCACATGCATCGCGCCCTGGCAAAGCCCGCGTGCCTCGCGCCCGCGCGATGCCTGCATGCCCCTCGCGCCCGCGCGATGCCTGCATGCCTCCCGCGCCCGCGCGATGCCTGCATGCCTCGTGCCCAGGCGATGACGTGTAGTCTAGGCGACCGGCGATGATGTATAAACAAGGAACTCTTATAGTTTTTTCTAGACTACACTTTCCTTCCTTTTTAACTTAGATAAAACATACTTAGAATTTACCTAAAACATACTCTTTCATTCCAATAAATTTCAGGTCCTTACAGAAACCAGTCAGGATTGACGATCAGCAGAGTAAGCAGCTCAGAGGCAAGACCATCAACATGGTAAAGGTGGTGTGGGATGACAGATCGGGTGATTCAACTTGGGAATTAGAGGAAACCATGAGAGAAGCCTATCCATACCTCTTTTCCTTGTAATTCAATTTTCGAGGATGAAAATTTTTCTTGTTGGGGAGAATGTAAGGACCTAGAAAATTTTATTGGAATGAAAGTGATATATTTTAAGTGAATTCTAAGTATGTTTTTATTTAAAACTCAAATAAATTTTATGAGCAGAAGAAACGCAATGGATCCACAGCCCTCAGGTCATCCTAAGGACGAACTGCTCTGATACCATTAATGTAACATCCCGCCAAATCCTTTTCATATTTATATAATGAAATAAAGGTAAAACAATAATATCGAAGTGAACATATATATATATATAATGAAATTTCTCCTCACAGGGAGTTTAATACATATCCAGTCAGTTTCCAAACTTAAACAAAATACAGCAAAATAGAAAAACAGGCGATCTCCTAACAGAAACAGAAAACAGGCGATCTCCTTCCGGCGACCACTCACTGAGGAGCTCTACTTGCTGCAACATCATCTGCTCCCGTGTAAATTATACACGATCATCACAGGTTTAAGAAAACATCCACAAAACAAAAACGCAGGGTAAGCTAGATATTTTAAAGAGAATTTAGATATGAAACTTTAAAATCAAGATAAAACAAATTTAAGACACCCACGTAAAAACCATCAACTTTCTCATTCCCTTCACATGACCATCAAGTAATCACATATTTCACAATTTCCTCAAGAGTCGTTCAATTCACATAATTCCATCAAGTGTCTATCAATTTCAAAGTTTCTCATTTCTCACGTCAGACTTCCACTGACTCACCACACATAGACACTTGACACTACTTCCGGAAGACACGTGCATTGACTAGACTCAGAGATCTGCACCTGTCATACTACATTGCTGTAAAGTTCCCACAGCTATGCGCATCAACATAATCTCAATCTCAATCTCACCACTCTCCTAGTATGACAGGGTGAATCCATATAACAGGTCAAGTGGTTATTTTTCAAACCACTTACCCATACATATGAACCTCCATCGACTCTCAACGCCTGAATAACTTCATCTATATGATTCCATTATATCAGGAGAGTCAGGATATCTCATTATAGAAATCATTGATCAATGCACATTCTACAACAATCTTACACGGTATTTTCTTTCCTGAAAATACTATGTCTTGATTCCACATTCACAACATTCAACACATCATACAACACTTAAATGAACGATTCCAATCACAGCAACAATCATTCCACGGTTCAGATTTTCGAATATCACATGCATTTCACATTTCAATCTCAAACAGTTTCAAACGACACTAAAACAGGGAAGTTCGAAATCAACATTAAAACCGGCGATCACGTCGCCCCACACATAAAAATAGAGCATCGTGAAAAAGAATATGAAACCGGCGACCACGTCGCCCTCACTTCAGAACCTACTCGTCTAAACTTTTTATAAACGAAAATGCTAGCTTCCCTTACCTGGACTTGCGTAGAATCTCACTACGAGCTCCAACCCAACGCGATTCAAGGATGCCTTAACTCTGTTTCACGGCTTTGATCAGAACACTTGCAAAGCACAACGTCAGGAATCCAGGGGCAGTCGTCGATCTTCAACTGGTTTGCTAGGGCGTCTGAACGCAGGGAGAAGGAGAGGAAAGAAACAGGGAACCAAGGCTAACTCACTCAATCACTCTCAAACCACAGCAGCGTTCACTGCCTCTCAGGAGTGAGTTTTTAAAACTAAGCCAACTTGCCCAGAAATGCCGCTGCCCCCCGCCCACTCTGCAAGAAAGCCTGCGTGCACACTTCCTTAAACAGTATGACCACATGGGTTTCTGCGCATACCAACTCTCTGATGCTAACTATTCTGAAACACCCTTTTTGTCTACGTGTCGCGCATGCAGGACGTCTCATGCTGGGAGCCTGGGTCCCACCTTATCTGTGTGAAACACGACATCGCGCGATAACCTTCCACCGATGACTTCTCGCGCGATGACTATCCACCGATGTCTCATCCTGGCGGACGACCGATGTCTCTCCCTGGAGGACGACCAATGTCTATCCCTGGCGATGACCGCATGTCTCTCGCCCTGGCGATGCCCGCATGTCTCTTGCCCTGGCGATGCCCGCATGTCTCTCGCCCTGGCGATGACTGATGACACATCGCCACGCCTTGCTGAAGGTTCTTCATCCCACTATGTTACGTCCAAGGTATCACCTCCACATGACTTGGTGACGTCGGTAGCTTCACATTTCCAAGAATAGATCAGCACTACTCCTCGTGCGCCCATGCATGCAACACTAAGGATGATTTCTTATGCTCAAGCATGGAGCTTCGCATGCACAGCGTATCTAAGGCTTAACCCACACCTTGATACGCGTGGTTTTTTGGAACCCACTATGGTTGATCCAGCATCTTGACCACATACTAAGTGCACTTTCGGCGATCATGTACACCATAGGCAATTGGCGATCATGTGCACCATAGGCGATTGGCGATCATGTACCAGAGAAGTCGGAGGTCGCCTCCGTCTTCAACAACGGCGATCTTGTAGACCTCTAAGCTACACTCTCCTTCCTTTTTATTTTAAATAAAAACATACTTAGAATTCACTTAAAATATATCACTTTCATTCCAATAAAATTTTCTTGGTCCTTACAGATTGAATATGTCTATAGTTTGTGCCTTTTCATTGTTCATACCTCTTGTTTTGAGTTTTATGTTCATAGTGTTCTAGGTGTCCAAATCTTGTCTATACTTGTTTGCTTTTTGTAAGGACCTAGATGTTGAAGCTGAAGGAAGCTTCTTCCCAACCTTGGCTTAAAGTGTGTTTGATGAAGAAAATTGCTTCGGTGCTTTATAGTTTTGTAATAGGTTTTAAGTGAATTTTGGTTTAGGCTTAGGAGGTGAGGAAGTGATGAGGCACCGATCTGCCATCGGTCATTAGGGGAAGTAATGAGGAACCAATCGGTCATCGGTCATTGGGGAAGTATGAGGAACCAATCGGTCATCGATCATTGGAGGAAGTGATGAGGAACTGATCGGTCATCGATCATTGAGGAAATAATGTGGCACGATCGGTAATCGGTCACTGGGGGAAGTAATGAGGTACGATCAGTCATCGGTCTTTGAGAAATTTTTCAGGTGTAATTTTTCCTTTCTCATTTGTTGTAAAGGTGGAAGTGTTAGTCACTCCTTGATAGGGTTTCTTGGAGTGCAAGGTGTGCTGAAATAGGTGTTTTTCAGCCTTGTATGTGAGTGTTCTTGTAGGTTTCAAGAACTGCTGTATATGCTGTAATTGTTGTATCTGTTTAGTGGATTCCACCTTGGTGTAAGGTGAACTGGATGTAGCTCTTGATGAGTGAACTAGTATAAAAACTTGTGTGCAATCTTCTTTCCTTTCTTGCACTTATTTCTGGAATTTGGATTGATAACTGTCCAAAATAAATCTGTTCATTTGAAATTGAATCTGTTAATTCTGGGTTTAATAAGAACTGTTCTTCTCTTGGTTGAAACCTTCTTGTAAATATCTGAACAAGTGTGTCCTGTTGTTCCTTCTAATTGAGTAAAATCTTGTTTGATTAAGTTCTGATTGTACGAAGGTGATTTGGAAAAATAAATCTGTTTTGTTTGAAATCAATCTGTTCTTTTAATCTTTGTTAAACAGAAGTCAGTTCCTGTTGCAAAAATTTTAAAAGATCAATTCACCCCTCCCCTCTTGATCTTCAGACCCTGCTTAACTCTAACAATTGGTATCAAGAGCAAGGGCTTGTAGGTTACTCAAGTTGTGCAGATATGTCTGAATTCAAGATGCCTTTTGCTGAGGGAGCATCCATCAATAGGCCTCCTATGTTCGGTGGAATCAACTATGCTTTCTGGAAAATCAGGATGAAGATTTTCATGGAGTCCATTGATATGGGCATCTGGGATGCTGTGGTGAGCGGACCTTTCATACCTATGCAGACTGTGAAAGATGAAACTGTGAAGAAACCATGGTCCGAATAGAGTGAAGCTGCAAGGAAGAAGGCTCAATATGATTCTCTGGCCAAGAACATTATCACCTCTGCACTGAATATGGATGAGTTCTTTAGGGTGTCTCAATGTCAATCAGCTAAGGAAATGTGGGAGATACTGGAGGTAACTCATGAAGGCACAGAAGATGTTAAACGGGCTAGGAAGCACTCATTGATCCAGGAATATGAGTTGTTCAGAATGCAATCTGGTGAGAGCATTGCAGATGTACAGAAACGATTTACACACATTGTAAATCATCTCACAGGTCTTGGCAAGGTTTTTGATAAGGAAGAGCTCAACATAAAGGTATTGAAATGCCTTGATAGGAGTTGGCAGCCAAAGGTAACAGCAATTTCAGAATCAAGGGATCTTTCCAAGATGTCCACTACAGCACTCTTTGGAAAGCTGATGGAACATGAATTGGAGTTGAAAAGATTGAAAGACCAAGAAACTGTGGAGAAGAAAGCCAAAGGAATTGCCTTAAAGACCACCATTGAGCATGACACAAGTGAAGAAGAAGAAGAGAATCCTGAACAAGATGAAACCTTAAGCTTGCTCACTAGAAAATTCAGCAAATTCCTTAAAAGGAAGACTAGAGACAGAACACAGCAAAGAAAAAGGTATTCAAAACAGAATGATTCTAATTCTTCTACTTACACCTATTTTGGATGTGGCAAACCAGGTCATATAAAAGCTGATTGTCCAAACAATCCACATAAAGAAAAATCAGCAAGTAAGAAGAATGAAAAAGGCAAGGGAAAAAGGGCTTACATATCTTGGGAGGATAATGATGTATCTTCAACAAGTGAATCCTCAAATGAGAGTGAAGAAGTAAATTTGTGCTTCATGGCAAATGATGAAGGTTCAACTTCAGACTCAGTAAGTAATTACTCAACTGATTCTGAAAATTATGATCAGCTTTTAATTGCATTTAAGGAAACTCATGATGAAGCCAATAGACTTGCTGTCATGTGTAATGAGCTGACCAAAATTAATAAAGTTCTTGAACCTAAGGTAAAGGCTCTTGAGGAAGAACTAAACAAAGCTAAAACTGAGTTAATTAGTCTTGAATTAACCTTCCTGCATGCATCCATCAAAACATGTGAAAATTGTAAGAAATTGGAAAAACAGATTGAATATCTTCTAAAGACTTTATCAAATTTCACAAAAGGAAGAGAAAATCTTGAAACATTGCTGGGTTCACAAAATGCTGTCTTTAATAAAAATGGTTTAGGATATAATCCTGGAATAAAGCAAAATGTTAAAAAGCTGTCCAGTTTTTTTGTTCCTGCCAAAACAGGTTTTTCTTCTTTTAACAGATTAAATACAGTATATACTGCATCCTGTTTCTACTGCATGAAATCTGGTCATACATCAAGAACATGTAGGGCTAGAAAATATCTTGTTCCTAAAGGCTTAGCCAAATGGCTTCCTAAGGAAAGGTATTAATCATGCTGGACCCTATACTAAGAGGGGTACCATATGTGTAATCTGTTTTGCAGAAAAACAGCAGGAAAAATAAGTGGTACCTTGATAGCGGCTGCTCAAAACATATGACTGGTGATTTGGCCCAGTTCATAAGTTTGAAACTCAAAGCTGAAGGTTATGTCACATATGGGGACAACAATAGAGGAAAAATTCTTGGAAGAGGAGATGTTGGCACTAAAGACTCAACTATAATTGAGAATGTCCTATATGTTGAAGGCTTAAAGCATAATCTTCTCAGTATTAGTCAGCTTTGTGATAAGGGATACATGGTTAATTTTGAAGCCAACACATGTACAATTTCAAATCAGAACTCTGGTAAGGTGCTGTTCACAGGGAAAAGGGTAAACAACATCTATCTCCTAGACATTGTTAATAACAATTCTGAAAATGAATGCTTGTTGTCAAAAAGTGATGAGTCTTGGCTATGGCACAGGAGGTTGGCTCATATCCATACAGATCACTTGAATAAATTGTTGTCTAAGGACCTTGTTTCTGGTCTACCAAAAATATGTTTTAAAAATAACAGGTTGTGTGATGCATGTGTAAAAGGAAAACAGATTAGAACCTCTTTTAAATCTAAAGATATAGTTTCTACAAATAAAATTCTGGATGTATTGCATATGGATTTATTTGGACCATCTAGGACTGCTAGCCTTGCTGGAAATTATTATGCTTTGGTGATTGTTGATGACTTTTCTAGATATACTTGGACTCTATTCATTGCTTCTAAAAATGATACATACAAAGCTTTCAAGAAATTGGCAAAGGTTTTGAACAATGAAAATGAGAACTGCATAAAACAGATTCGTAGTGATCATGGGGGAGAATTTCAAAATGCAAAATTTGATAAGTTTTGTGAAAAGCATGGCATAACACATAGCTATTCTGCTCCTAGGACACCTCAACAAAACGGTGTGGTTGAAAGAAAGAATAGATCTTTGGAAGAATTAGCAAGAACTATGTTAAATGAATCAAATTTACCAAAGTATTTCTGGGCTAATGCTGTTTATACTGCTTGCTATGTGCTTAACAGAACATTAATAAGACCTATTCTTAAGAAAACCCCTTATGAACTGTACAAAGGAAGAAAACCTAGCATTAGCCATCTTAGAGTATTTGGGTGCAAATGTTTTATTCTAAATAATGGTAAAGATAATCTTGGGAAATTTGACCCTAAATCTGATGAAGGTATACACCTTGGTTATGCTATAAATGGACATGCTTATAGAGTCTATAACAAAAGATTGCTTGCTGTAGAAGAGTCTATGCATGTGGTGTTTGATGAAACAGATTGTTCTATACCGAAATCTGTTTTGGATGAATCTGGTGTGGATGATTTAAGAATAATTCTGCAGAAAAATCAATCCACTGAATTTGATACAACTAATCCAAATGCTGTCAAAGAGTCTGTTGTGAATGCAGGGTTGCCTAAGGAATGGAAGACTCCCAAGGATCTTACTCTTGACAATGTAATTGGAAAACTAGAGAAAGGAGTCTCAACCAGAAATTCTCTCAACAATTTCTGCAGAACAGTAGCTTTTGTGTCACAGATTGAGCCTAAAAGCCTGGAAGAAGCACTGCAAGACAGCAATTGGATAACAGCAATGCAAGAAGAACTGAACCAGTTTGAATACAATGAAGTGTGGACCTTGGTTCCAAGAAAGCATGAGATGAATATCATAGGAACCAAGTGGGTGTACAGGAACAAACTGGATGAACATGGAGCTATCACTAGAAACAAAGCAAGGCTGGTTGCTAAAGGATACAACCAAGAAGAAGGTATTGATTTTGGTGAAACCTATGCACCAGTAGCACGTCTTGAAGCTGTCAGATTACTTCTAGCATTTTCCAGCATCAAAGGCTTCAAATTGTTTCAAATGGATGTTAAAAGTGCATTCCTAAATGGGTACATAAATGAGGAGGTGTTTGTTTTCCAGCCCCCAGGCTTTGAAGATTACAAAAATCCAGAACATGTGTACAAGCTTAAGAAGGCCTTGTATGGACTAAAACAAGCACCAAGGCAATGGTATGAAGGGTTAAGTGAATTTTTGCTTTCTCAAGGCTATAACCGTGGTAATTCTGACAAGACTCTATTCATTAAGAAGAAAAGGGAAGATATTATTCTGGTACAAGTGTATGTAGATGATATAATCTTTGGGTCAACCAATGAGGAAATGTGTGAAGCTTTTGTCAATACAATGATGAGAGAGTTTGAGATGTCAATGTTGGGGGAAATGAACTTCTTCCTTGGCCTGCAAGTGAAACAACTCAAGGATGGAATCTTTATTAGTCAAGAAAAATACTGCAAAGAGCTGCTGAAAAAGTTTGATATGGATCAATGTAAGGCAATCAGCACTCCTATTTCAACAAGCTGTCAACTAGACCAAGACTGTGCAGGAAAATGTAAGGACCTGTAAAATTCAATTGGAATAAAAAGGGATATATTTTAAATGAATTCTAAGTATGTTTTTATTTAAAATAAAAAGGAAGGAAAGTGTAGCTTAGAAGACTATGAGATCGCCTAGTTAGTACTTAATCGCCGGTCGTCTACTACACATGATCGCCGGGGCGCGAGGCATGCGGGCAACGCTAGGGCGCGAGAGGCATGCGGGCATCGCCGGGGCGCGAGGCATGCGGGCAACGCTGGGGCGCGAGAGGCATGCGGGCGTCGCCGGGGCGCGAGGCATGCGGGCAACGCTGGGGCGCGAGAGGCATGCGGGCGTCGTCGGGGCGCGAGGCATGAGGCATCGCCGGGTCGCGAGAGGCATGCGGGCGTTGCCAGGGATAGACATCGTTCGTCTCCCAGGGAGAGACATCGGTCGTCTTCCAGGGAGAGATATCGGTCGTTTGCCAGTATGAGACCTCAGTGGATAGTCATCGCGCGAGCGGTCATCGGTGGAAGGTTATCGCGCGATGTCGAGCTTCACGCAGATAAAGTGGGACCCAGACTCCCAGCATGAAACGTCCTGCACGCGCGCCACGTAGACAAAAGGGTGGTTCAGAATAGTGACATCAGAATGTTGGCATGCGCAAGAGACACTCGCGGTCGTACTGTTCAGGGCAGTGGTTGGCATGCACAAGAGACAACAGTGGTCGTACTGTTCAGGGCAGTGGTTGGCATGCACAAGAGACAACAGTGGTCGTACTGTTCAGGGCAGTGGTTGGCAGGCGCAAGAGACAACCGTAGCCGTACTGTTCAGTGAAATAGTACACTCAGGCTTTCCTGCAGAAGGGGTGGCAGCAGCAGCATACGTGGACAGGTAGGCTTGGATTCAAAAGCCCATTGCGGGAAGGCAAAGAAGGTTACAGTGGCTCAAGAGTGAAAGAGTGTCTGCATCTTCATCCCTCTCTTTTCTCTCCTTCGCGCTGCAACTCAGGCAACCTCCAGCACCAGTGCGACGTGCAGCGACTGCCCTTAGAGCACCTGGGAGGTCCTCTGCAAGTTCTACGAACCAAACGCTGAAAACAGAGCTAAGGCATCCTTTAAGCTCGGTGGATTTTGGAGCTCTTGGTGTTTTGCGCAAGTCCAGGTAAGGGAAGCTAGCCTTATTTCCAACGAAAATCCTTATATTCATGATTGAGATAATGGGGGCGACGTGGTCGCCGGTTTTTCAACTGTTATTGTAAAATCCTCTGTTTTTGAACGAGATCGCCGGTTTTGGCGTTGTTTTTCGAACTCCCCTATTTTTGGTATTGTTTGAAGCTATTTGAGATTTAAATGTGAAATACATGTGATATTCGAAAATCTGAACCTTTGAAATGACTGTTGCTATGATTCGGATCGTTCATTTGAGTGGTATGATGTGTGGAATGTCGTGAATGTGGGATCAAGACATAGTATTTTCAGGAAAGGAAATACCGTGTTGAGATTTGGTTATGAAGTGTATTGATCTGTAAGTATCCTGTGAATGAGGCGATCCTGACTCTGCTGAGATAATGGAATCACATAGAGGAAGTTACTCAGTCAGTGAGAGTCGAAGGAGGTCCATATGAATGGGTGAGTCGTGTGAAAAAGAACGAGCTCGGCCTGTCTTATGGATTAACCCTGTCATACTATGAGAGTGATGAATTGAGATCGAGATTGTGTTGATGCGCATGGCTGTGGAAACATTACAGCAAATGAAGTATGACAGGTGCATGTCTCTGGATGCTAAGTTCAACGCACGAGTCTTCCGGAAGTAGGGTCAAGTGTCTTGTGTGATGAGTCAGTGGAAGTCTGACGTGAGAATGAGAAACATTGAATTGATAGACACTTGATAAACGTTGTGATTTTAATGACCTTTGAGGAATCGTGCAATATGTGTTTAGTTGATGGTTTACGTGGGTATCTTGAATTTGTTTTATCTTGATTTTATAGTTCATATCTAAACTCTTTTTCAAATGTCTAGCTTACCCTGTGGTGTTTCTTTGGTGTTGTGTTTGGCTCTTTCTTAAATTTGTGATGATCGTGTATAATTTACACGAGAGCAGATGATGTTGCAGGAAGCAGAGCTCCTTAGTGAGTGGTCGCCGGAAGGAGATCGCCTGTTCCTACTTCTGTTAGGCGATCCCCCTTTTGCTGTCTTCTGATAGGAGATCGCCCTCTTCTGATAGGAGATCGGCCTCTTCCGATAGGAGATCGCCTGCTTTGTTTTTTTTTTTTACTGTATTTTGTTTATATTTCTGGAAAATTTGACAGAATTTGTATTAAACTCCCTGTGAGGAGAAACTACATTTCATATATATAATTTTGTTCACCTCAATCTATTTGTTACCTTTATTTTCATTATATAAACATGAATAGTATTTTGGCGGGATGTTACATTAATGGTATCAGAGCAGTTCGTCCTTAGGATGACCTGAGGGCTGTGGATCCATTGTGTTTCTTCTGCTCATGAAATTTATTTGAGTTTAAAATAACAACTATAGTGAAAGGTTTTCAAACGTTTTTGTATTGAAATTTTGTGTGTACTTTGGTGAATATATGCTTTAACTGAAAATCTTAGTACTAAGAATGAGAAGATCTTGATAAAGTAGTGAGGGTGCACACTTATAACTGGATCGAGATGATTCTCAATCTTAATTCCAAAGGTTTGATGTTTAGCATACATTGAATTCTGGTGTGATTATTTCATTTTATTGAGTGTTTTCGTATTGATTGAAAGTGGTTGTTTGGATTGATGGTTGTATACCAGTAGCTGTTCTGGTGTTTTGCTTAAATTTATAAGCACTATGATTCAGTTGATGAGCTCAAATTCTTGATGACTTTGAGATGCTGACCTTTGTAAGGTCAAGATGTTACCTCCTGAATGAATTGATTTCTTATCGATCTCATTCTTGTAGTTGTAGGGAATATAGAAACCTGTAGTTTCAAATCTGAAACGAAGAGAGATGGCACGTAGACCTTCTACCCCTCCCCAATCTTCTTCGGAGATGAGCCAGATTGCCAAGGCTATCGAGATGATGGCAATTGCCATCCAACAACAGAATGCAGCGATGGCTCAGAACCATCAAGCTACAATGCACCACTGGGAAACTGCTCGGTCGGCTGAGACAAATTCCCACGGCGGTCAGCCTCAAGAACAGATGGGACTGACTGAGTTCATGAGGCACAACCCACCCAAGTTTAGTGGGAATGCTACCCCTGATCAGGCAGACCAGTGGGTCAGAGAGTTGGAGAAAATCTTTAGGGCGACCTCCTGCCCTGAAGAGAAGAAGTTGGTGTTCGCCACCTATTTGCTATCTGGAGAAGCTGAGTTCTGGTGGATGGGAGCTCAGCAGATGATGGAGGCCCGAGAGGATGTGTTGGACTGGGAAAGCTTCAGGGTGAGGTTCCTGGAGAAATATTTCCCAGATAGTGCAAAGTTTGCGAAGGAGGCAGAATTCCTCATATTGGAGCAGGGGGAGATGTCAGTGAATGCTTATGCTGCTCGGTTTGAGTATCTCGCCCGATTCTACACCCAGGCGACCTCTGAGGCTTGGAGGTGTAGGAAGTTTGAAGAGGGACTGAAGCATGGGCTAAAGAGGACCATAGCCCCGATGTGCATCAGGGAATTTCACGCCTTGGTAGAGAAGGCGAAGATGGTGGAGACCCTGGAAAAGGGTGATTCTTGGGTGATCAGGTCACACCCAGGGAGTTCTTCCAGTGGGAAGGCTAAGGTGCAGCACCCACAAAGCAAGCCTTATGCGAGACCTCCACCACGTCGGGCGGGAGCAGCGTCATCCCAGTTTCAGCAGCAACAACCTTGGAAACCCAGATGCTTCACGTGCCAAAAGATGGGGCACATTTCTAGAGATTGCCCAAGTAGGAATGGTGCGACTCAACCCAGCAGTTCTCAGCAGTTGAGGAACGAAGGCAGCAGACCTCAGGCAACAGGGAGAGTGTTTGCCATGTCAGGAGCAGAAGCGTCTCGGTCAGGTAACCTCGTGCAAGGTGTTTGTTTTATAGCTGGTAGAGGTGTAAAAGCCTTGTTTGATTCTGGAGCGACACACTCCTTTGTGTCAAGCCTGTGTGTAGCCGAGTTGGGCCTTCTAGTGAAGGAGTTACCTTCCGAACTGTTGGTCTCTACACCTGCGTCAGGACAGGTGTTGATGTAAGAACCTAGAAGTTTATATTGGAATAAAAGTGTTATATTATAAATAAATTCGAAGCACGTGTTTATTTAAATATAAAGGAAGGAATGTATAGCTGAGAAGCCTACGAGATCGCCGTTATTAAGCAGGTAGGCGATCTCCAACTTCTCTGGCGCTTGAACGCCTATCGCCTAGCTTATGCTTGAACGCCTATCGCCTGTGTGTACCTAGTAGCCTGTCGCCTAGAGTACACCTAATCGCCGAAACTACACTTAGTGTGTAGCCAAAATGTTGGATCAACCCTGGTACGTCCCAAAAGCCACGCGTATCAAGGTGTGGGTTAAACCTTGGATACGCTGGGCAGGCGAAGCTCTATACTTGAGCATAAGAGAATCATCCTTAACGTTACACGCTTGGGCGCACGAGGACTTGTGCTAATCAACTCTTGGAAGTGTGAAGCTACCGACGTCACCAAGCCTTGTGGAGAGAATACCTTGGATGTAACATAGTGGAATGAAGAACCTCCAGGAAGGCGTGGCGATGTGTCATCGAGCATCGCCAGGGCGCAAGGCATGCAGGATCGCCTGGGCGCGAGGGGCATGCGGGCATCATCAGGGGGAGAGGTCATCGGTTGTTAGCCTTCGCGCGAGAGGTCATCGGTTGTTAGCCTTCGCGCGAGAGGTCATCGGTTGTTAGCCTTCGCGCGAGAGGTCATCGGTTGTTAGCCTTCGCGCGAGAGGTCGTCGGTGGATAGTCTTCGCGCCTGTGGTCATCGGTGAAAAGGTCATCGCGCTACGTTAAGTTATACGCAGAGAACGTGGGACCCAGACATCCAGCATGAGACGTTCTGCACGCGCGCCACGTAGACGAAAAGGGTGGTTCAGAATAGTGACATCAGAATGTTGGCATGCGCGGGAGACACTCGCGGTCGTACTGTTCAGAGCAGTGGCTGGCATGCACAAGCGACAACAGTGGCAGTACTGTTCAGAGCAGTGGTTGGCATGCACCAGAGGCAACAGTGGTCGTGCTGTTCAGGGAAGCGTGCACGCAAACTCCCCTGCAGAGTAGGTGGTGGCAGCTGCTTTTGGAGGGATAAGTTGGTTTAAGTCACTGAAATCCACTACTGAAGGGGAAGAAACGTTGCAGCCTTCGAAGAGAGAAAGAGTGAGTTACCTCCCTTCTCCTCCAGATATATCCTTCGCGCTGCGGTTCTAGCACCTTCACACGAGAGTACGACGAGCGACGACCACCATTAGAGCACCTGGGCAGTCCTCTGCAAGTCCTTCAACCAGACGCAAAAACAGAGCCAAGGCGTTCTTCAAGCTTTGTTGGGTTTCGGAACTCTAAGTGTTTGCGCAAGTCCAGGTAAGGGAAGCTAGACCTCTTTTCCATACAAGCCATAGTGTAGCTTTTTCTGAAGTGTGGGCGACGTGGTCGCCGTTTTCGCTTTCGTCTTCGTGAAATGCTCTGTGTTGTGTGCTTGGGCGACGTGGTCGCCGGTTTTAATATACAGCCTTCGAAATACTATGTTTTTCAACTAGATCGCCGGTTTTGGCGCTGTTTTGCGAACTCCTTGTGTTTGATGTTGTTTTGAGAACTGCTTGAGATTTACATGAGATATTCGAAGATCTGAAGCTTTGAAATGTTTGTGGATGTGATTTGAATCATTTACTTGAATGGTAGGATGTGTTTGAATGCTGTGAATGTGGGATCGAGGCATAGTATTTTCAGGAAAGGAAATACCGTGTAAGATCTGTATAGGTGTATTGACTAGGGGCTTGTCTAGAAGGAGATATCCTGACTCTGCTGAGATAATGAAATCACGTAGATGAAGTTATTCAGTTGGTGAGAGTCGAAGGAGGTTCGTATGAATGGGCGAGTTGTTCAAATGGGAACGAGCTCGGCCTGTTATACGAATTAACCTTGTCATACCGAGAGGATGGTAACAATGAGATGGTATATGCGCATGCTGTATGGATTCACAGTGGTAGGTATGACAGGTGCAAATCTCTGGGCCCGAGTCAACACATGAGTCAATCCGGAAGTAGTGTCATGTGTCTATGCATTGTGAGTC
Source organism: Phaseolus lunatus (assembly GCA_013389735.1). Classification (NCBI taxonomy): domain Eukaryota; kingdom Viridiplantae; phylum Streptophyta; class Magnoliopsida; order Fabales; family Fabaceae; genus Phaseolus; species Phaseolus lunatus. Next base: position 25,696,030 of record CM023864.1, read on the forward strand.
AGTGGAAAGTCTGACGTGAGAAATGAGAAACTTGAATATTGATAGACACTTGATGCTGTATTGTGAAATGGAATGACTATGGGTGAATGTTGTGAAGTGTGATTTTGGGCGATCAGGTGAATGAGATGAGTAGCTCTACGTTTTACATAGAGATTTGAAAAATGTTTTACCTTGCTCTATTATGTTCATGATTTAATGCCTTATTCTAAACTCTCTTTAAAATGGCTAGCTTACCCTTTTATCTGTTATTGTGGTTGTTTTCTCAAAACTGTGATGATCGTGTAATTGTTACACGGGAGCAGATGATCTTCCAGGAAGAAGAGCTCCCTAATGGGTGGTCGCCGAGGGCTGAGATCGCCCATTTCCACCTCTCGGTGGCGATCGCCGGATTTTGCCCTACTATCAGATCGCCTGTTTTGAGGTCGTCTGTTATGAGATCGCCGATTTTATGTCTGGCTAGCAAGTCGCCTATTTTTGGGGACTTTTGGAGATCGCCGTTTTCTTTTGAGACCGCCTGTCTTACTGCATTTCTTTTATTTTCGTAAAATCTTGCAAACATTTGATTTCGTTTATGTATTAAACTCCCTAAGAGGAGCAACTTCATTTCTGATATATATAAATACATATTATTTTGCACTCTTCAATATTATTTGGTTACACTTAATTTCAATTATACATGGATGTATGTATTATTTTGGCGGGATGTTACATTAATGGTATCAGAGCAGTTCGTCCTTAGGATGACCTGAGGGCTGTGGATCCATTGTGTTTCTTCTGCTCATGAAAGTCATTTGAATTTAAAATAATAACTATAGTGAAAGGTTTTCAAACGTTTTTGTATTAAAATTTTGGGTGTGCTTTGGTGAATATATGTTCTAATTGAAAATCTTAGTATTAAGAATGAGAAGGCCTTGATACAGTAGTGAGGGTGCACACTCATAACTGGATCGGGATGAGTCTCAATCTTAATTCCAAAGGTTTGATGTTTAGCATATATTGAATTCTGGTGTGAGCTATCTCATTCTCTTGAGTGTCTTTGTAATTGATTGAAAATGGTTGATTAGATTGGTGACTGCATACCAGTAGTTGTGCTGGTGTTATGCTTGATGTTATAAGCATCATGATTCTGTTGATGAGCTCAAATTCTTAATGATTTTGAGATGCTGACCTTTGTAAGGTCTAGCTGTTACCCCCCTTGAATGAATTGATTTCTTATCGATCTCATTCTTGTAGTTGTAGGGAATATAGGAATATTATAGTTTCAAAATCTGAAAACGAAGGAGATGGCACGTAGACCTTCTACCCCTCCCCAACCTTCTTCGGAGATGAGCCAGATTGCCAAGGCTATCGAGATGATGGCGACTGCCATCCAACAGCAGAATACGGTAATGGCCCAGATTCATCAGGCTGTAATGAATCATTTGGAAACTGCTGGATCGGCTGCAACAGCTTCCCAGGTCAATCAGCCTCGGGAGCAGGTAGGGATGACCGAGTTCATGAGGCACAACCCACCCATGCTCAGTGGGAGTGCTACCCCTGATCAAGCAGATCCGTGGACCAGGGAGTTACATGCCCTAGTGAGGAAGGCAAGGGTAGTGGAGACCCTGGAGAGGAGTGGTTCCAGAGTAATCAGATCACAACCAGGGGGTCCCTCCAGTGGGAAGGCCAAGGTACAGCACCCACGAAGCAAACCTTATGCGATACCTCCACCACCTCGGACAGGAGCAATTCCGCCCCAGTTTCAGCAGCAACAACCAGGGAAACCAAGATGTTTCCGTTGTGGTGGGTTACATAACGTCAAGGTGTGCCCCAAGAGGAACTCAGAGAAAGGGTGTTTCACATGTCAAGAGATGGGGCACATTTCTAGAGATTGTCCTAACAGAAAAAGGATGACTCAACCCGTTAGTTCCCAGCAGTTGAGGAATGGAGGCAGTCGACCTCAGGCAGCAGGGAGAGTGCTTGCCATGGCTGGAGCGGAGGCATCTCAGTCAGGTAACTTAGTACAGAATGTTGCTCTATAGCTGGTAGATACGTTATAGTTTTGTTTGATTCTGGAGAGACACACTCTTTTGTGTCAAATCGGTGTGCAACCGAGCTTGGGCCATATAGTGGAGGAGCTGTCGTTTGAACGATTGGCCTCTGCACCTGCTTCAAAAACAGGTTTTGACCTCCCTAGGTTGCTCTGAATGCCCAGTGGTAGTAGATGGAATGAAAGGAACAAGTGTGAGTTAGATTTGGTAGTACCAAGGTTTAGTCCCAGTTACGTATAAGTCATGGAGAGTAAATAAGCAAGAGGCTGGGGGTTTAAAGCTTAAGCATGTGTAACCATGGGAAGTACCAGAGTTAAATTCCAAGGAAGGAATTTTCTTTTGAAGCGTAGAAGATGCTCATGTCAATGAAACAGCATGAGATGGTTCTAGCTTAGGCTTCACGCAGAATGGATGCTGTTTGGCTGACCGGGATTTGAAAGAGGATTATGGAAATGGTGGGTTGAGATAAAAGGCTTCCGAAAATGTAAGCCTCCGAAGTTTTTGGCAAATAAGATGTAGATCGACCTGTGAATGTAGAAGGGAAGGAGGATATGGCTGTGGATAAGAATGAGGGTAGGCCGTGTTATGATGATGTTGAGTCTTTCTAGAGATGTAGTAAATTTCAGAATGATGGGTGTGGAAGGGATTGTGAGTGGAAATAGCCTGTGGTATCTGGGACAGAAGGAGAATAGAGTTATCCTTGGGCAAGAGATTCTGGAGGCAGAGGTGCGTTCGTTCTCGTATGCCTTCTGGATAGGCACCTGAAACCGACGTCAATGCATCCAACGTATACATTGAAGAAGAAGGTCGTAATGGGAACAGGAAGTCGAGTTGGCAAAAGGGGTCATAATAATAATTTGGAAGGTAACAGCAACAGAAACCTTGTCTTTGTAAGGTACAGAATTATGCAGCGGAGTAATGAATAAAAAGTGTCCCTTTTGGGAGCGTGGGAATTTGATCAGCAGTTGAGAAGTCGGTGAATGATTTGATCAAGATGCTGGAGTTGGCACTCTATGGGGCAGCATATCCCATGTACAGGGATGTAAAATGGATTTTGATGAAGTATTGAGGTAGGAAGAGTTGGTTCAATAGATCACCGAGAGGGTGAATCTGATACAGGACAGAATAAAAGTTTCTTAAGGTCAGCAAATGCCCTAGGCAGAGCAGAGGAGAAGACCTTTGGAGGTTGCTGCTGGGGTCATGTCTTTATGAAGGGGGACACCAGCCAAGGGTGTAGGGTAGGCGATCAGATCAAAGAAGCTGTCCCCTAAGTTTGTTGGGCCATATCGGATCTTAAGGAGGATAAGTCTAGTGGCTTATGAGATCGCCCCACCTCCCCAATTAGCAAGTCTACATAATGTATTCCACGTATCATAGCTAAGGAAGTCCCTTGCAGACCCTACTCACGTGTTGGGAGTGGACAACGTGAAGATCGGGTGATTCACCATGGGAATTTGAAGAAACCATGAGAGAAGCATATCCTTACCTCCTTCCTTGTAACCCAATTTTCGAGGACGAAAATTTTTCTTGTTGGGGAGATTGTAAGAACCTAGAAGTTTATATTGGAATAAAAGTGTTATATTATAAATAAATTCGAAGCACGTGTTTATTTAAATATAAAGGAAGGAATGTATAGCTGAGAAGCCTACGAGATCGCCGTTATTAAGCAGGTAGGCGATCTCCAACTTCTCTGGCGCTTGAACGCCTATCGCCTAGCTTATGCTTGAACGCCTATCGCCTGTGTGTACCTAGTAGCCTGTCGCCTAGAGTACACCTAATCGCCGAAACTACACTTAGTGTGTAGCCAAAATGTTGGATCAACCCTGGTACGTCCCAAAAGCCACGCGTATCAAGGTGTGGGTTAAACCTTGGATACGCTGGGCAGGCGAAGCTCTATACTTGAGCATAAGAGAATCATCCTTAACGTTACACGCTTGGGCGCACGAGGACTTGTGCTAATCAACTCTTGGAAGTGTGAAGCTACCGACGTCACCAAGCCTTGTGGAGAGAATACCTTGGATGTAACATAGTGGAATGAAGAACCTCCAGGAAGGCGTGGCGATGTGTCATCGAGCATCGCCAGGGCGCAAGGCATGCAGGATCGCCTGGGCGCGAGGGGCATGCGGGCATCATCAGGGGGAGAGGTCATCGGTTGTTAGCCTTCGCGCGAGAGGTCATCGGTTGTTAGCCTTCGCGCGAGAGGTCATCGGTTGTTAGCCTTCGCGCGAGAGGTCGTCGGTGGATAGTCTTCGCGCCTGTGGTCATCGGTGAAAAGGTCATCGCGCTACGTTAAGTTATACGCAGAGAACGTGGGACCCAGACATCCAGCATGAGACGTTCTGCACGCGCGCCACGTAGACGAAAAGGGTGGTTCAGAATAGTGACATCAGAATGTTGGCATGCGCGGGAGACACTCGCGGTCGTACTGTTCAGAGCAGTGGCTGGCATGCACAAGCGACAACAGTGGCAGTACTGTTCAGAGCAGTGGTTGGCATGCACCAGAGGCAACAGTGGTCGTGCTGTTCAGGGAAGCGTGCACGCAAACTCCCCTGCAGAGTAGGTGGTGGCAGCTGCTTTTGGAGGGATAAGTTGGTTTAAGTCACTGAAATCCACTACTGAAGGGGAAGAAACGTTGCAGCCTTCGAAGAGAGAAAGAGTGAGTTACCTCCCTTCTCCTCCAGATATATCCTTCGCGCTGCGGTTCTAGCACCTTCACACGAGAGTACGACGAGCGACGGCCACCATTAGAGCACCTGGGCAGTCCTCTGCAAGTCCTTCAACCAGACGCAAAAACAGAGCCAAGGCGTTCTTCAAGCTTTGTTGGGTTTCGGAACTCTAAGTGTTTGCGCAAGTCCAGGTAAGGGAAGCTAGACCTCTTTTCCATACAAGCCATAGTGTAGCTTTTTCTGAAGTGTGGGCGACGTGGTCGCCGTTTTCGCTTTCGTCTTCGTGAAATGCTCTGTGTTGTGTGCTTGGGCGACGTGGTCGCCGGTTTTAATATACAGCCTTCGAAATACTATGTTTTTCAACTAGATCGCCGGTTTTGGCGCTGTTTTGCGAACTCCTTGTGTTTGATGTTGTTTTGAGAACTGCTTGAGATTTACATGAGATATTCGAAGATCTGAAGCTTTGAAATGTTTGTGGATGTGATTTGAATCATTTACTTGAATGGTAGGATGTGTTTGAATGCTGTGAATGTGGGATCGAGGCATAGTATTTTCAGGAAAGGAAATACCGTGTAAGATCTGTATAGGTGTATTGACTAGGGGCTTGTCTAGAAGGAGATATCCTGACTCTGCTGAGATAATGAAATCACGTAGATGAAGTTATTCAGTTGGTGAGAGTCGAAGGAGGTTCGTATGAATGGGCGAGTTGTTCAAATGGGAACGAGCTCGGCCTGTTATACGAATTAACCTTGTCATACCGAGAGGATGGTAACAATGAGATGGTATATGCGCATGCTGTGTGGATTCACAGTGGTAGGTATGACAGGTGCAAATCTCTGGGCCCGAGTCAACACATGAGTCAATCCGGAAGTAGTGTCATGTGTCTATGCATTGTGAGTCAGTGGAAAGTCTGACGTGAGAAATGAGAAACTTGAATATTGATAGACACTTGATGCTGTATTGTGAAATGGAATGACTATGGGTGAATGTTGTGAAGTGTGATTTTGGGCGATCAGGTGAATGAGATGAGTAGCTCTACGTTTTACATAGAGATTTGAAAAATGTTTTACCTTGCTCTATTATGTTCATGATTTAATGCCTTATTCTAAACTCTCTTTAAAATGGCTAGCTTACCCTTTTATCTGTTATTGTGGTTGTTTTCTCAAAACTGTGATGATCGTGTAATTGTTACACGGGAGCAGATGATCTTCCAGGAAGAAGAGCTCCCTAATGGGTGGTCGCCGAGGGCTGAGATCGCCCATTTCCACCTCTCGGTGGCGATCGCCGGATTTTGCCCTACTATCAGATCGCCTGTTTTGAGGTCGTCTGTTATGAGATCGCCGATTTTATGTCTGGCTAGCAAGTCGCCTATTTTTGGGGACTTTTGGAGATCGCCGTTTTCTTTTGAGACCGCCTGTCTTACTGCATTTCTTTTATTTTCGTAAAATCTTGCAAACATTTGATTTCGTTTATGTATTAAACTCCCTAAGAGGAGCAACTTCATTTCTGATATATATAAATACATATTATTTTGCACTCTTCAATATTATTTGGTTACACTTAATTTCAATTATACATGGATGTATGTATTATTTTGGCGGGATGTTACAGTTGACCTCTACAGTTTGCCCTGAATGTCCAGTGATAGTAGAGGGACGCAGATTCAAAGTGAACTTGATCTGCCTACCTCTTCAGGACCTGGATGTTATCCTGGGAATGGATTGGCTAGCTGCCAATCACGTTCTCATAGACTGCGGTAACCAGAAGATAGCGTTTCCAGACCTTCAAGAGCCAGAGGTGATATCAGCTCAGCGAGGGCGGTCGATGTTGGAAGAAGGGGCGAGGTGCTTCATGATCCTAGCTCGGTTGGAGGTGAAGAATGAAGGGGACGTAAGCAGGATACATGTGGTGAAAGAATTCATGGATGTATTTCCAGAAGAAGTACCTGGGTTACCCCCTAAGAGAGAAGTGGAATTCTCCATTGATTTGGTACCTGGAGCTGGACCAGTGTCAATGGCACCTTACAGGATGGCACCAGCCGAGTTGGTGGAATTAAAGAAGCAAGTGGAAGAATTTTTGGAGAAACAATTCATCAGACCCAGTGTATCTCCATGGGGGGCTCCAGTGCTCCTAGTTAAGAAGAAGGATGGAGGGTCTCGGCTGTGTATAGATTACAGGCAGTTGAACAAGTTGACCATCAAGAACAAGTACCCCCTACCTAGGATTGATGATTTGATGGATCAAATACATGGGGCCTCGGTGTTCTCCAAGATTGACCTGAGATCGGGATACCACCAAATTTTGGTAAAAGCTGAAGATGTTCAAAAGACAGCTTTTAGGTCTCGGTATGGGCATTATGAGTATGTGGTGATGCCATTTGGAGTCACAAATGCTCCAGCTCTGTTCATGGACTACATGAATAGGATTTTTTCCCCTTTCTTGGATAAGTTTGTGGTAGTCTTCATAGACGACATACTCATTTATTCAAGGACCGAGGAAGAACATGAAGACCATCTAAGGACAGTATTGGAGATTCGGAGGGAGAAGCAGCTCTATGCCAAGTTCTCTAAGTGTGAGTTCTGGCTGAGGGAAGTCAACTTCTTAGGACACGTGATATCTGCCCAGGGGATCTCGGTGGATCCAGCCAAAGTGGAGGCAGTGCTTCAATGGGAACGTCCTAAGACAGTTACTGAGATAAGGAGTTTTGTGGGTTTAGCTGGTTACTATCGGAGGTTTATTGAGGACTTTTCCAAGGTAGTGGCCCCTTTAACACAGCTGACCCGCAAGGATCAACCTTTTGCTTGGACCGACCGATGTGAGCAGAGCTTCAAGGAACTAAAGGAAAGGTTGACTAGTGCTCCAGTGCTGGTGATCCCAGAGGTAGGAAGACCTTTTGAGGTCTACTGTGATGCTTCACATCAGGGTTTAGGATGTGTTTTGATGCAAGAGAAGAGGGTGGTTGCATATGCTTCAAGGCAACTTAAGGTTCATGAGAGGAACTACCCTACGCATGATTTGGAGTTGGCGGCTGTGGTGTTTGCCTTGAAGATTTGGAGGCACTATTTATATGGTGCTCGGTTCCAGGTGTTCAGTGACCATAAGAGCCTGAAATACCTGTTCGATCAGAAGGAACTAAACATGAGACAAAGAAGGTGGATGGAGTTTCTAAAAGACTACGATTTTCAACTCATGTATCATCCAGGGAAGGCCAATGTAGTGGCAGATGCCTTGAGTAGAAAATCAGTACAAGTAGCCACCATGATGATGGAAGAGCAGAAACTGATCGAGCAGTTTAGAGACTTAAACCTTGGGGTAGAATTTCATGTAAATCACATTAGTTGTAGTAAGCTGGCTATAACTAATGACTTCCTTGGAATGATAAAGGATAAGCAGCTGGAGGACCCTAGTCTGAAGCGTACTATGGAGTCACTAGGGACTGACCAGGCTAAAGACTTTGTGATGGGCGATGATGGGATCTTGAGATTTAATGGCAGAATTTGCGTACCTGCAAATGAAGAGTTGAAGAAGATGATCCTAGAGGAAGGTCACAAGAGTCGCCTTAGCCTACATCCAGGCATGAACAAGATGTACCATGACTTGAAGGAGTCATTTTGGTGGTCGGGCATGAAGAGAGACATCGCCCAGTATGTTACTACCTGTTTGACGTGTCAGAAGGCAAAGGTAGAACATCAAAGACCTGGCGGGTTGTTACAGCCATTGGATATCCCTGAGTGGAAATGGGACAGCATTGCCATGGATTTTGTTACCCATTTACCCAGATCGGTAAAGGGTCATGATGCAATATGGGTCATCACTGATCGGCTGACGAAGAGTGCCCACTTTCTCCCAGTGAATATGAGGATGCCTATGACCAAGTTGGCACAGTTGTACATCAAAGAAATAGTGAGGTTGCATGGAGTGCCTTCCAACATTGTTTCGGATAGAGATCCCAGGTTCACTTCACGGTTTTGGCAGACTTTACAAGATTGCTTGGGGACTAAGTTGAGGATGAGCTCTGCATATCATCCCCAAACAGATGGACAGTCAGAGAGAACGATCCAGTCCTTGAAGATCTGCTGAGGACGTGTGTCTTGGATCAATTGGGAAGTTGGGATGAGGTGTTGCCGCTGGTGGAGTTTACCTATAATAACAGTTATCACGCTAGCATTGGGATAGCGCCATACGAAGCCCTGTATGGGAGGAAATGCAGAACTCCCTTATGTTGGTACCAGGAGGGCGAAGCAGTATTGGTTGGACCAGAGTTGATTCAGCAGATGACCGAGAAGGTGCAACAGATACAAGACAGAATGAAAGCTTCTCAAAGTAGGCAGAAATCCTATGCGCATCAGAGGAGAAAGCCTTTGGAGTTTGCTGCTGGAGACCATGTGTTCATGAGAGTGACACCAACCAAGGGTGTAGGACGAGCAATCAGACCAAAGAAGTTGTCCCCTAAGTTCGTGGGACCATATCAGATCTTAAGGAGGATTGGTCCAGTGGCTTACGAGATCGCCCTGCCTCCCCATTTAGCGAATCTGCACAATGTCTTTCACGTATCACAGTTGAGGAAGTACATGGCAGACCCTAGTCATGTGCTGGAAGTGGACGATGTGCAGATCAGGGATGACTTGTCCTTTGAAGCGAAACCAATCAGGATTGACGATCGTCAAAGTAAACAGCTCAGAGGCAAGACCATCAACATGGTGAAGGTGGTGTGGGATGAGCGATCGGGTGATTCAACTTGGGAGTTAGAAGGACCCATGAGAGAAGCCTATCCATACCTCTTTTCCTTGTAATTCAATTTTCGGGGACGAAAATTTTTCCTGTTGGGGAGTGTAACATCCCGCCAAAATACTATTCATATGTATATAATGAAAATAAAGGTAACAAATAATGTTGAAGAGAACATAATTATATATATATAAGCAATGAAGTTGCTCCACACAGGGAGTTTAATACATAACCGGTCAAATGTTTTTCAAAACTTAACAAAATCAATCAAATACAACGAAAACGGCGGTCTCCATACATAAACCGGCGATCTCCTAACAGAAGACCCCTAAACAGGCGATCTGCTATCAGGACATAAATCCGGCGATCACCACCAAGAGATAGAAACTGGCGATCTCCTACCCAGCGACCACTCACTAAGGAGCTCTACTTCCTGGAAGATCATCTGCTCCCATGTAAAATTACACGATCATCACAGTTTTAAGAGAAAAACAGCCATAGAGCAGAACACGCAGGGTAAGCTAGATATTTTAAAGAGAGTTTAAATATGAACATTAAAATCAAGATAAAACAAATTCAAGATACCCACGTAAAACTATAGAGTTTCTCATTCCCTTCACCTGATCGCCAAGAAATCACACACTTTACAATATTTGCACAGAGTCATTCTATTTCACAAACTGCATCAAGTGTCTATCAATTCAATGTTTCTCATTCCTCACGTCAGACTTCCACTGACTCATCACACAAGACACTTGACACTACTTCCGGAAGACTCATGCATTGACTAGACTCATAGATTTGCACCTGTCATACTGCCCACTGTGAAATCACACACATTCACAGGGTCGCCGTGAAATCACACACATTCACAAGCGTATAAATGAATCTCAAAATCATCACCATCCAAGCATGACAGGGTTAATCCACACAACAGGTCGAGCTCGTTCCCTTTTGAACAACTCACCCATACGTATGAACCTCCTTCGACTCTCAACGCCCGAATAACTTCATCTATATGATTCCATTATATCAGGAGAGTCAGGATATCATAACGAATCACCGGTCAATGCACATCCTACACGATCTTACACGGTATTTTCTTTCCTGAAAATACTATGCCTTGATCTCACATTCACAACATTCAACACATCATGCCACACTTAAATGAATGATTTCAATCACAGCAAAACTCACTCCAAGGTTCATGTTTTCGAATATCACATTTACATCTCAAACAGTTTCAAAACGACACCAAAAACGGGGAGTTCGTAAAACAGCGCCAAAAACCGGCGATCTGGTTCAAAAACAGGGTATTTCGAAGTCTGTATTTAAAACCGGCGACCACGTCGCCCAAACACATAGAACAGAGCATTCACGAAGATAAAAACGAAAACCGGCAACCACGTCGCCCTCACTTCAGAAACAGCTAATCTATGGCTTGTATTGAAAATGAAAGCTAGCTTCCCTTACCTGGACTTGCGCAAAACACCAGGAGCTCCGAAACCCAACGAAGCTTAAAGAATGCCTTGGCTCTGTTTTTGCGTCTGGTTTGAAGGACTTGCAGAGAACCTCTTAGGTGCTCTAAGGGCAAACGTCGCTTGTCGCACTGATACTTGAGGTTGCCTTAGTCACAACGCAAAGGAGAGGAGAAGGGAGGGAGGAAGTTTGCACTCACTCTAACACTCTTGAGTCTGTAACGCTCTTTGCCATTCCCGCAGTGGCTTTTGAATCCCAGCTTACCTGTCCACGTATGTTGCTGCTGCCACCCCTTCTGCAGGAAAGCCTGAGAACCACTGCCCTGAACAGTACGACCACTGTTGTCGCTTGTGCATGCCAACCACTGTTCTGAACAGTACGACCGCGAGTGTCTCCTGCGCATGCCAACATTCTGATGTCACTATTCTGAACCACCCTTTTTGTCTACGTGGCGCGCGTGCAGTACGCTTCATGCTGGGAGTCTGGGTCCTACCTTCTCTGTGTGCAACTCGACATCGCACGATAACCTTTCGTCGATGACCTCTCGCGCGAAGACAATCCACCGATGACCTCTCGCGCGAAGACAATCCACCGATGACATCTCACGCGAAGGCTATCCACCGATGACCTCTCGCGCGAAGGCTATCCACCGATGACCTCTCGCGAGAAGGCTATCCACCGATGACCTCTCGCGCGAAGACAATCCACCGATGACCTCTCCCGCGAAGGCAATCCACCGATGCCTCATCCTGGCGGACGACCGATGTCTCCCCTTGGAAGATGCCCGCATGCCTCGCGCCCTGATGATGCCCGCATGCATCGCGCCCTGGCGACGTCTGCATGCCTCTCGCGCCCTGGCGCTCATGTGTAGCAGGCGATCGGCGATCATGTACTACTAGGCGATCTCATAGTCTTCCAACTACACTTTCCTTCCTTTTTATTTTAAATAAACACATACTTAGAATTCATTTAAAATATAACTCTTTTATTCCAATTTAATTTTTCAGGTCCTTACAGGGAGAATGTAAGGACCTGTAAAATTCAATTGGAATAAAAAGGGATATATTTTAAATGAATTCTAAGTATGTTTTTATTTAAAATAAAAAGGAAGGAAAGTGTAGCTTAGAAGACTATGAGATTGCCTAGTTAGTACTTAATCGCCGGTCGTCTACTACACATGATCGCCGGGGCGCGAGGCATGCAGGCAACGCTGGGGCGCGAGAGGCATGCGGGCGTCGCCGGGGCGAAAGGCATGCGGGCAACGCTGGGGCGCGAGAGGCATGCAGGCGTCGCCGGGGCGCGAGGCATGCGGGCAACGCTGGGGCGCGAGAGGCATGCGGGCGTCGTCGGGGCGCGAGGCATGAGGCATCGCCGGGTCGCGAGAGGCATGCGGGCGTTGCCAGGGATAGACATTGGTCGTCTCCCAGGGAGAGACATCGGTCGTCTTCCAGGGAGAGACATCGGTCGTTTGCCAGTATGAGACCTCAGTGGATAGTCATCGCGCGAGCGGTCATCGGTGGAAGGTTATCGCGCGATGTCGAGCTTCACACAGATAAAGTGGGACCCAGACTCCTAGCATGAAACGTCCTGCATGCGCGCCACGTAGACAAAAGGGTGGTTCAGAATAGTGACATCAGAATGTTGGCATGCGCAAGAGACACTCGCGGTCGTACTGTTCAGGGCAGTGGTTGGCATGCACAAGAGACAACAGTGGTCGTACTGTTCAGGGCAGTGGTTGGCATGCACAAGAGACAACAGTGGTCGTACTGTTCAGGGCAGTGGTTGGCAGGCGCAAGAGACAACCGTAGCCGTACTGTTCAGTGAAATAGTACACTCAGGCTTTCCTGCAGAAGGGGTGGCAGCAGCAGCATACGTGGACAGGTAGGCTTGGATTCAAAAGCCCCCTGCGGGAAGGCAAAGAAGGTTACAGTGGCTCAAGAGTGAAAGAGTGTCTGCATCTTCATCCCTCTCTTTTCTCTCCTTCGCGCTGCAACTCAGGCAACCTCCAGCACCAGTGCGACGTGCGGCGACTGCCCTTAGAGCACCTGGGAGGTCCTCTGCAAGTTCTACGAACCAAACGCTGAAAACAGAGCTAAGGCATCCTTTAAGCTCGGTGGATTTTGGAGCTCTTGGTGTTTTGCGCAAGTCCAGGTAAGGGAAGCTAGCCTTATTTCCAACGAAAATCCTTATATTCATGATTGAGATGATGGGGGCGACGTGGTCGCCGGTTTTTCAACTGTTATTGTAAAATCCTCTGTTTTTGAACGAGATCGCCGGTTTTGGCGTTGTTTTTCGAACTCCCCTGTTTTTGGTATTGTTTGAAGCTGTTTGAGATTTAAATGTGAAATACATGTGATATTCGAAAATCTGAACCTTTGAAATGACTGTTGCTATGATTTGGATCGTTCATTTGAGTGGTATGATGTGTGGAATGTCGTGAATGTGGGATCAAGACATAGTATTTTCAGGAAAGGAAATACCGTGTTAAGATTTGGTTATGAAGTGTATTGATCTGTAAGTATCCTGTGAATGAGGCGATCCTGACTCTGCTGAGATAATGGAATCACATAGAGGAAGTTACTCAGTCAGTGAGAGTCGAAGGAGGTCCATATGAATGGGTGAGTCGTGTGAAAAAGAACGAGCTCGGCCTGTCTTATGGATTAACCCTGTCATACTGTGAGAGTGATGAATTGAGATCGAGATTGTGTTGATGCGCATGGCTGTGGAAACATTACAGCAAATGAAGTATGACAGGTGTAACATCCCGCCAAAATAATACATACATCCATGTATAATTGAAATTAAGTGTAACCAAATAATATTGAAGAGTGCAAAATAATATGTATTTATATATATATCAGAAATGAAGTTACTCCTCTTAGGGAGTTTAATACATAACCAAATCAAATGTTTGCAAGATTTTACGAAACTAAAAGAAATGCAGCAAGACAGGCGATCTCAAAAGAAAACGGCGATCTCCAACTTTAAAACGGCGATCTCTAACAGAAGACCTCAAAACGGGCGATCTTCTATCAGGACACGAAAACCGGCGATCACCACCGAGAGGTAGAAACCGGCGATCTCTCCCTCGGCGACCACTCACTAAGGAGCTCTCCTTCCTGGAAGATCATCTGCTCCCGTGTAACAATTACACGATCATCACAGTTTTTAAAGAGAACCAAGCATAACACCAAAGAAAACACCACAGGGTAAGCTAGACATTTTAAAGAGAGTTTAAATAGGAACATTAAAATTAAAGTAAAACAAGTTTCAAGATTATCCATGTAAAACGTAGAACTACAATTAGCATTCAGCTGATCGCCCAAAATCACAAATTCACTACATTTCCCATAGTCATTCCATTTCACAACACAGCATCAAGTGTCTATCAATATTCCAGTTTCTCATTTCACATGTCAGACTTTCCACTGACCCACCATGCATAGACACATGACACTACTTCCAATTTGACTCGTGTGTTGACTCAGGCCCAGAGATTTGCACCTGTCATACCTACCACTGTGAATCCACACAGCATGCGCATATACCATCTCATTGTTACCGTTCTCTCGGTATGACAAGGTTAATTCGTATAACAGGCCGAGCTCGTTCCCATTTGAACAACTCGCCCATTCATACGAACCTCCTTCGACTCTCACCAACTGAATAACTTCATCTACGTGATTTCATTATCTCAGCAGAGTCAGGATATCTCCTTCTAGACAAGCCCCTAGTCAATACACCTATACAGATCTTACACGGTATTTCCTTTCCTGAAAATACTATGCCTCGATCCCACATTCACAGCATTCAAACACATCCTACCATTCAAGTAAATGATTCAAATCACATCCACAAACATTTCAAAGCTTCAGATCTTCGAATATCTCATGTAAATCTCAAGTAGTTTCAAAACAACATCAAAAACAGAGATTTCGTAAAACAGCGCCAAAACCGGCGATCTGGTTCAAAAACATGGTATTTCAAAGGCTATGTTTAAAAACCGGCGACCACGTCGCCCAAGCACACAAACAGAGCATTTTACGCAGATGAAAACAGAAGTGGCGACCACGTCGCCCTCACTTCAGAGATAGCTACACTGTGGCTTGTATGGAAAAAGAGGGCTAGCTTCCCTTACCTGGACTTGCGCAAACACTTAGAGTTCCGAAACCCAACAAAGCTTGAAGAACGCCTTGGCTCTGTTTTTGCGTCTGGTTGAAGGACTTGCAGAGGACTGCCCAGGTGCTCTAATGGTGGCTGTCGCTCGTCGTACTCTCGTGTGAAGGTGTTAGAATCGCAGCGCGAAGGATATATCTGGAGGAGAAGGGAGGTAACTCACTCTTTCTCTCTTCGAAGGCTGCAACGTTTCTTCCCCTTCAGTAGTGGATTTCAGTGACTTAAACCAACTTATCCCTCCAAAAGCAGCTGCCACCACCTACTCTGCAGGGAAGTTTGCGTGCACGCTTCCCTGAACAGCACGACCACTGTTGCCTCTGGTGCATGCCAACCACTGCTCTGAACAGTACTGCCACTGTTGTCGCTTGTGCATGCCAGCCGCTGCTCTGAACAGTACGACCGCGAGTGTCTCCCGCGCATGCCAACATTCTGATGTCACTATTCTGAACCACCCTTTTCGTCTACGTGGCGCGCGTGCAGAACGTCTCATGCTGGATGTCTGGGTCCCACGTTCTCTGTGTATAACTTAACGTAGCGCGATGACCTTTTCACCGATGACCACAGGCGCGAAGACTAACAACCGATGACCTCTCGCGCGAAGGCTAACAACCGATGACCTCTCGCGCGAAGGCTAACAACCGATGACCTCTCGCGCGAAGGCTAACAACCGATGACCTCTCGCGCGAGGGCTAGCAACCGATGACCTCTCGCGCGAAGGCTAACAACCGATGACCTCTCGCGCGAGGGCTAGCAACCGATGACCTCTCCCCCTGATGATGCCCGCATGCCCCTCGCGCCCAGGCGATCCTGCATGCCTTGCGCCCTGGCGATGCTCGATGACACATCGCCACGCCTTCCTGGAGGTTCTTCATTCCACTATGTTACATCCAAGGTATTCTCTCCACAAGGCTTGGTGACGTCGGTAGCTTCACACTTCCAAGAGTTGATTAGCACAAGTCCTCGTGCGCCCAAGCGTGTAACGTTAAGGATGATTCTCTTATGCTCAAGTATAGAGCTTCGCCTGCCCAGCGTATCCAAGGTTTAACCTACACCTTGATACGCGTGGCCTTTGGGACGTACCAGGGTTGATCCAACATTTTGGCTACACACTAAGTGTAGTTTCGGCGATTAGGTGTACTCTAGGCGACAGGCTACTAGGTACACACAGGCGATAGGCGTTCAAGCATAATCTAGGCGATAGGCGTTCAAGCATAAGCTAGGCGATAGGCGTTCAAGCATAAGCTAGGCGATAGGCGTTCAAGTGCCAGAGAAGTTGGAGATCGCCTACCCGCTTAATAACGGCGATCTCGTAGTTTTCTCAGCTATACATTCCTTCCTTTATATTTAAATAAACACGTGCTTCGAATTTATTTATAATATAACACTTTTATTCCAATATAAACTTCTAGGTTCTTACAATCTCCCCAACAAGAAAAATTTTCGTCCCCGAAAATGAATTACAAGGAAAAGAGGTATGGGTAGGCTTCCCTCATGGGTTCTTCTAACTCCCACGTTGAATCACCCGATTTCTCATCCCACACCACTTTCACCATGTTGATGGTCTTGCCTCTGAGTTGTTTACCCTGCCGGTCATCAATTCTAACTGGTTTTGCTTCAAAGGACAAGTCATCTCTGATCTGCACCTTCTCGGTCGTCTGCTGAATCAACTCTGGTTCAACCAATACTGCTTCCTGGTACCAGTACAAAGGAGTTCTGCATTTCCTTCCATACAAAGCTTCATACGTTGCCATCCCAATGCCAGCATGATCGCCGTTATTATAGGTAAACTCTTCTAACTCGGCTGGGGCCCTCCTGTAAGGTGCCATTGACACTGGTCCAGCCCCAGGTACCAAAATCAATAGAGAACTCCACTTCTCTCTTAGGAGGTAATCCGGATATTTCTTCTGAAATTACATCCATGAAATCTTTCACCACAGGTATCCAACTTACGTCCTCTTTATTCTTCACTCCCAACTGAGCTAGGATTCACGAAGCACCTCGCTTCTTTCTCCCAACTCCGACTACCCATGCTGAGCTGATAACACGTCTGCCTCTTGGAGGTCTGGAAACGCTATCTTCTGACTACCACAGACTACGAGAACGTGATTGGCAGCTAGTCAATCCATTCCCAGGATAACATTCAGATCCTGAAGAGGTAGGCAGATCAAGTTCACCTTGAATCTGCGTCCCTCTACTATCACTGGACATTCGGGGCAAACCGTAGAGGTCAACACCTGTCCTGATGCAGGTGTATAGACCAACAGTTTCAAACGGCAACTCCTTCACTAGAAGGCCCAACTCGGCTACACACAGGCTTGACACAAAGGAGTGTGTCGCTCCAAAATCAAACAAAATTCTAACGCATCTACCAGCTATAGAGCAACATTCTGTACTAAGTTACCTGACTGGGATGCCTCCGCTCCAGCCATGGCAAACACTCTCCCTGCTGCCTGAGGTCGACTGCCTCCATTCCTCAACTGTTG
Source organism: Phaseolus lunatus (assembly GCA_013389735.1). Lineage (NCBI taxonomy): Eukaryota > Viridiplantae > Streptophyta > Magnoliopsida > Fabales > Fabaceae > Phaseolus > Phaseolus lunatus. The sequence goes on from CM023864.1 coordinate 25,713,592, forward strand.
GGATCCACTGGGTTGAGTCATCCTATTCTGGGTAGGACAATCTCTAGCAACGTGTCCCGTCCTTTGACAGGCAAAACATCTTCTCTCTGAATCTCTTTGGGGCACACATTGGCTGTGTGTGGTCCACCACAGTGGAAACATTTAAGTTTCCAGGGTTGTTGCTGCTGAAGCTGGGGCGGTGCTGCTTCTGCCCTATGCTGAGAGGGTCTCGAATAAGGCTTGCTTTGTGGGTGCTGCACCTTGGCCTTCCCACTGGAGGGACCCCCTGGTTGTGATCTGATTACTCTGGAACCACTCCTCTCCAGGGTCTCCACTACCCTTGCCTTCCTTACTAGGGTATGTAACTCCCTGGTCCACGGATCTGCTTGATCAGGGGTAGCACTCCCACTGAGCTTGGGTGGGTTGTGCCTCATGAACTCGGTCATCCCTACCTGCTCCCGAGGCTGATTGACCTGGGAAGCTGTTGCAGCCGATCCAGCAGTTTCCAAATGATTCATTACAGCCTGATGAATCTGGGCCATTACCGTATTCTGCTGTTGGATGGCAGTTGCCATCATCTCGATAGCCTTAGCGATCTGGCTCATCTCCGAAGAAGATTGGGGAGGGGTAGAAGGTCTACGTGCCATCTCTCTTCGTTTTCAGATTTTGAAACTATAATATTCCTATATTCCCTACAACTACAAGAATGAGATCGATAAGAAATCAATTCATTCAAGGGGGGTAACAGCTAGACCTTACAAAGGTTAGCATCTCAAAATCATTAAGAATTTGAGCTCAACAACAGAGTCATAATGCTTATAACATCAAGCATAACACCAGCACAACTACTGGTATGCAGTCACCAGTCCAATCAGCCATTTCCAATCAATTACAAAGACACTCAAGAGAATGAGATAGCTCACACCAGAATTCAATATATGCTAAACATCAAACCTTTGGAATTAAGATTGAGACTCATCTCGATCCAGTTATGAGTGTGCACCCTCACTACTTTATCAAGACCTTCTCATTCTTAATACTAAGATTTTCAATTAGAACATATATTCACCCAAGCACACACAAAATTCAATACAAAAACGTTTGAAAACCTTTCACTATAGTTATTATTTTAAACTCAAATAACTTTCATGAGCAGAAGAAACACAATGGATCCACAGCCCTCAGATCATCCTAAGGACGAACTGCTCTGATACCATTAATGTAACATCCCGCCAAAATAATACATACATCCATGTATAATTGAAATTAAGTGTAACCAAATAATATTGAAGAGTGCAAAATAATATGTATTTATATATATATCAGAAATGAAGTTACTCCTCTTAGGGAGTTTAATACATAACCAAATCAAATGTTTGCAAGATTTTACGAAACTAAAAGAAATGCAGTAAGACAGGCGGTCTCAAAAGAAAACGGCGATCTCCAACTTTAAAACGGCGATCTCTAACAGAAGACCTCAAAACGGGCGATCTTCTATCAGGACACGAAAACCGGCGATCACCACCGAGAGGTAGAAACCGGCGATCTCTCCCTCGGCGACCACTCACTAAGGAGCTCTCCTTCCTGGAAGATCATCTGCTCCCGTGTAACAATTACACGATCATCACAGTTTTTAAAGAGAACCAAGCACAACACCAAAGAAAACACCACAGGGTAAGCTAGACATTTTAAAGAGAGTTTAAATAGGAACATTAAAATTAAAGTAAAACAAGTTTCAAGATTATCCATGTAAAACGTAGAACTACAATTAGCATTCAGCTGATCGCCCAAAATCACAAATTCACTACATTTCCCATAGTCATTCCATTTCACAACACAGCATCAAGTGTCTATCAATATTCCAGTTTCTCATTTCACATGTCAGACTTTCCACTGACCCACCATGCATAGACACATGACACTACTTCCAATTTGACTCGTGTGTTGACTCAGGCCCAGAGATTTGCACCTGTCATACCTACCACTGTGAATCCACACAGCATGCGCATATACCATCTCATTGTTACCGTTCTCTCGGTATGACAAGGTTAATTCGTATAACAGGCCGAGCTCGTTCCCATTTGAACAACTCGCCCATTCATACGAACCTCCTTCGACTCTCACCAACTGAATAACTTCATCTACGTGATTTCATTATCTCAGCAGAGTCAGGATATCTCCTTCTAGACAAGCCCCTAGTCAATACACCTATACAGATCTTACACGGTATTTCCTTTCCTGAAAATACTATGCCTCGATCCCACATTCACAGCATTCAAACACATCCTACCATTCAAGTAAATGATTCAAATCACATCCACAAACATTTCAAAGCTTCAGATCTTCGAATATCTCATGTAAATCTCAAGTAGTTTCAAAACAACATCAAAAACAGAGATTTCGTAAAACAGCGCCAAAACCGGCGATCTGGTTCAAAAACATGGTATTTCAAAGGCTATGTTTAAAAACCGGCGACCACGTCGCCCAAGCACACAAACAGAGCATTTTACGCAGATGAAAACAGAAGTGGCGACCACGTCGCCCTCACTTCAGAGATAGCTACACTGTGGCTTGTATGGAAAAAGAGGGCTAGCTTCCCTTACCTGGACTTGCGCAAACACTTAGAGTTCCGAAACCCAACAAAGCTTGAAGAACGCCTTGGCTCTGTTTTTGCGTCTGGTTGAAGGACTTGCAGAGGACTGCCCAGGTGCTCTAATGGTGGCTGTCGCTCGTCGTACTCTCGTGTGAAGGTGTTAGAATCGCAGCGCGAAGGATATATCTGGAGGAGAAGGGAGGTAACTCACTCTTTCTCTCTTCGAAGGCTGCAACGTTTCTTCCCCTTCAGTAGTGGATTTCAGTGACTTAAACCAACTTATCCCTCCAAAAGCAGCTGCCACCACCTACTCTGCAGGGAAGTTTGCGTGCACGCTTCCCTGAACAGCACGACCACTGTTGCCTCTGGTGCATGCCAACCACTGCTCTGAACAGTACTGCCACTGTTGTCGCTTGTGCATGCCAGCCGCTGCTCTGAACAGTACGACCGCGAGTGTCTCCCGCGCATGCCAACATTCTGATGTCACTATTCTGAACCACCCTTTTCGTCTACGTGGCGCGCGTGCAGAACGTCTCATGCTGGATGTCTGGGTCCCACGTTCTCTGTGTATAACTTAACGTAGCGCGATGACCTTTTCACCGATGACCACAGGCGCGAAGACTAACAACCGATGACCTCTCGCGCGAAGGCTAACAACCGATGACCTCTCGCGCGAAGGCTAACAACCGATGACCTCTCGCGCGAAGGCTAACAACCGATGACCTCTCGCGCGAGGGCTAGCAACCGATGACCTCTCGCGCGAAGGCTAACAACCGATGACCTCTCGCGCGAGGGCTAGCAACCGATGACCTCTCCCCCTGATGATGCCCGCATGCCCCTCGCGCCCAGGCGATCCTGCATGCCTTGCGCCCTGGCGATGCTCAATGACACATCGCCACGCCTTCCTGGAGGTTCTTCATTCCACTATGTTACATCCAAGGTATTCTCTCCACAAGGCTTGGTGACGTCGGTAGCTTCACACTTCCAAGAGTTGATTAGCACAAGTCCTCGTGCGCCCAAGCGTGTAACGTTAAGGATGATTCTCTTATGCTCAAGTATAGAGCTTCGCCTGCCCAGCGTATCCAAGGTTTAACCTACACCTTGATACGCGTGGCCTTTGGGACGTACCAGGGTTGATCCAACATTTTGGCTACACACTAAGTGTAGTTTCGGCGATTAGGTGTACTCTAGGCGACAGGCTACTAGGTACACACAGGCGATAGGCGTTCAAGCATAATCTAGGCAATAGGCGTTCAAGCATAAGCTAGGCGATAGGCGTTCAAGCATAAGCTAGGCGATAGGCGTTCAAGTGCCAGAGAAGTTGGAGATCGCCTACCTGCTTAATAACGGCGATCTCGTAGTTTTCTCAGCTATACATTCCTTCCTTTATATTTAAATAAACACGTGCTTCGAATTTATTTATAATATAACACTTTTATTCCAATATAAACTTCTAGGTTCTTACAACAGGTGCATGTCTCTGGATGCTAAGTTCAACGCACGAGTCTTCCGGAAGTAGGGTCAAGTGTCTTGTGTGATGAGTCAGTGGAAGTCTGACGTGAGAATGAGAAACATTGAATTGATAGACACTTGATAAACATTGTGATTTTAATGACCTTTGAGGAATCATGCAATATGTGTTTAGTTGATGGTTTACGTGGGTATCTTGAATTTGTTTTATCTTGATTTTAAAGTTCATATCTAAACTCTTTTTCAAATGTCTAGCTTACCCTATGGTGTTTCTTTGGTGTTGTGTTTGGCTCTTTCTTAAATCTGTGATGATCGTGTATAATTTACACGGGAGCAGATGATGTTGCAGGAAGCAGAGCTCCTCAGTGAGTGGTCGCCGAAAGGAGATCGCCTGTTCCTACTTTTGTTAGGCGATCCCCCTTTTGCTGTCTTCTGATAGGAGATCGCCCTCTTCTGATATGAGATCGGCCTCCTCCGATAGGAGATCGCCTGCTTTGTTTTCTTTTTTTTACTGTATTTTGTTTATGTTTCTGGAAAATTTGACCGAATTTGTATTAAACTCCCTGTGAGGAGAAACTACATTTCATATATATAATTTTGTTCACCTCAATCTATTTGTTACCTTTATTTTCATTATATAAACATGAATAGTATTTTGGCGGGATGTTACAGAAAACCTGTTGACCAATCCAAGTTCAGAAGCTTAATTGGATCCCTGCTGTACTTAACTGCCAGCAGACCTGATATTATGTTTGCTGTATGCCTATGTGCCAGATATCAATCTGATCCAAGAAAATCTCACTACAATGCAGTCAAGAGAATTCTGAAATACTTGCAAGGGACAAAATCTGTTGGACTATGGTATCCTAACCATGTTTCCTTATACTTAAACTGTTTTTCAGATTCTGATTTTGCAGGGTGCAAGGTTGACAGAAAGAGCACTAGTGGAACATGTCACATGCTAGGATCAAGCCTGATTTCTTGGCATTGCAAGAAACAAGCTTGTGTTGCCCTCTCTACAGCAGAAGCAGAATACATTGCTGCTGGAAGCTGCTGTGCTCAAACATTATGGCTAAGGCAACAGCTAAGTGACTATGGAATACTGTTAAACAAGATACCTATTAATTGTGATAATACTAGTGCCATAAACCTGTCTAAAAATCCTGTGTTACATTCAAGAACAAAGCACATAGAGATTAGACATCATTTCTTAAGAGAAAATATAGCTAATGGTATTTGTGATATTAAATTCATTAGTACTGAGTTTCAATCGGCTGATCTGTTTACAAAACCTCTGGCTAAAGATAGGTTTTATTTCTTGTTAAACGAATTGGGTATTATCAGCTTAAACTGTTCACTGCAGTGATATTTTAAATCTATAACATGTTATTTCTCTGGTTAATCTGTTTATTTCTGTGCCTAAAATATACATAACTAGGAAAGAGAAATTATACATGCACCTTGACTGCTTTATTGCTTTGACCAGCAGGTTTATGGCTGTTCTGTCTGGATATTCAAACTGGTTTGACTAACTGTGTGGAAAGCTATTTCTCATTAAAAGCTAAAACACTTTTTCAAAATGATTTTGCCTCTTTCCAAAAACTGAAACTGCTGCAGGAATAAAATCTGTACTGACTCTGTGTTTTTGATTTGTTTCTTCTTCACACTCCAACTCTGCTAAGCATTAATACAATCTGTTTGATTCTATAAATAATGGTATTCAAAACCTGTAGTTCTCACATTCAACTTCTGCTTGCAATCTCTCAGTTTTCTTTTGATAAAGAGGAACAGGTTTCAGAAATGGCATCATTGGTATACAAAAGGAAGAAATCCCGTGAGCAGAAGAATAATACTCAAGGTATTTTAGAGAAATGGTTCGATGGTGATGCTGAAGCCATGACCACTTACTTACATGAGATAAGTAGAAAACAGGTAAATGTGCCAAAGATCCTCGAGTTTTCATGGATGAAGAGTGAAAAGCTGACTGAACCCAAAGCACTTCTCAAGCATCAGAGATTGAAGCCATTTCTTGAAATAACTGGCAACATCTATCCAGATCTAGTGAAGGTATTCTATACCAATTTGACCCTTGATGGGAAAAATTTAATTTCCCACGTAAAAGGTGTCCAAATAAAAATAACAAGTGAAGTTTGGAGCAACATCGCTGGAATCAAGTATTCAGGCCTCAAGGTGGGAAAGGGGAACACAACCATGATTCAAGAATTCAATAAGATTCAGTTCTACACAAGCTGCATGAGAGATAAGAATCAACACATAAACAGGTTTCATGCAGGTAATCTGAACCTAACTCCTAGGTTTCTAGCCTATGTTATTGCATGGCAACTTACACCTAGGGGAAGTAATCATGCTACATTACATGAGGAAGACCTCATTCTACTCTACTGTCTCATGCATCGCATAAGAATAAATTGGGTTTGTGTAATGACAGAGCATATGCTCAAATCCAAGAGGCTATCTGATTACAGATTTCCCTATGCAATTTTTATTTCAAAATTAATCGATTGTTTTGAGATTGACACTACTAATGAGAGAAACGAGCCAATCAAAGCAATTAGTGAAATCGACAACTCTACGCTTATGAAGATGGGATTCCTCAAGGAAGGTGAAAAGTGGGTTTTTAAAAGGACAACAGGTCCTAGAATGGAACATGGTACATCCAACCATAACAACAATGATGATGAAGAAGCTGCTGTTCCTATGGAAGATGACAATGTTCATGCTGATCATCAACCGAATCATGATGACTTGGATGCTATAGAACACAATGCACTGGTTGCATATCATTCTCCCGAATTCAGAGGTGAACCTTTGTCTAGTTTTGAAAGACAAGTACTGCATCGACTTGACACTCTTTCAGAAGACCAGAAAGCCTACTTTGAGATGACTCAAGCCAGGTTCCAGCATCTAGATTATCAACTCGAGGGAGTACAGGAACAACTGGCTGAGCTTTACTACAGGGAATAGTTTTCTTTCTTCCCAATATCCTCTTCTTATATCTGTTGAACATTATCCTTTTAATTCTGTGTTTTGGTTCCTGTTTCTGGACATTATATTTTCATCTCTATTCTGGAATGTATTCCTCTCTTAAGGACTTTATGAACTATCATGTATGGCTATTATATGCTTCTGTTCTTATTTGCTCCCATGCTGTTTGATGAATCCAAAGGGGGAGAAAAATAGCTGATCTTATAAGCTGCAGTGGTATAGGGAGGTATATATATTCTCTACTCTTCTCTTGTTCAATATTCACTTTAAATCTGTGTATTGGGGAATCAAGCTTTGTACAGGTATTGATCTTTCTTCAAAGCAACCGAGCTATGGGGATTTGTCTCCATCAAACAGGGGGAGATTGTTGAAGCTGAAGGAAGCTTTTTCCCAACCTTGGCTTAAAGTGTGTTTGATGAAGAAAATTGCTTCGGTGCTTTATAGTTTTGTAATAGGTTTTAAGTGAATTTTGGTTTAGGCTTAGGAGGTGAGGAAGTGATGAGGCACCGATCTGTCATCGGTCATTGGGGGAAGTAATGAGGAACCAATCGGTCGTCGGTCATTGGGGAAGTATGAGGAACCAATCGGTCATCGATCATTGGAGGAAGTGATGAGGAACTGATCGGTCATCGGTCATTGAGGAAATAATGTGGCACGATCGGTAATCGGTCACTGGGGGAAGTAATGAGGTACGATCGGTCATCGGTCTTTGAGAAAGTAATGTGACACCGATCGGTCATCGGTCATTCTGTTCCTGTTGGCTAAGCAAGCTTAAACCAAACACATGGAGTGTTTAAAGTTTTCAAAAATGTTGTTTAAAGTTTTCTCAAAAAGTCTGAATACTAGACAAAAATAAATCTGTTTCCTGGATAATAAATAGATTTATTTTTTGGTTCTGTTATTCTTAACTGTTTTTCAAACTGTTTTTTGAAAAGTGGTTAGAAATTGTTTTCTTTAAATATAGAAGACTTCTCTCACACAAAATAGAGAGTGCAATCACGTTTCAATCAGTTTCTGAGTGAGAAGAAGAATTCAAAGGCTTTTGTGAAAGGTTTTCAAAAGGAATTTCAAGTGTGCTTGTTCTAGGAAAACCTTGTGCTTTGTGAAGGTGCTGGTGTAGTTTCTGCAGCAGATTGAACTACTGGTTTGAGTTCTTGCATCTTCTTTTCAGGTGTAATTTTTCCTTTCTCATTTGTTGTAAAGGTGGAAGTGTTAGTCACTCCTTGATAGGGTTTCTTGGAGTGCAAGGTGTGCTGAAATAGGTGTTTTTCAGCCTTGTATGTGAGTGTTCTTGTAGGTTTCAAGAACTGTTGTATATGCTGTAATTGTTGTATCTGTTTAGTGGATTCCACCTTGGTGTAAGGTGAACTGGATGTAGCTCTTGATGAGTGAACCAGTATAAAAACTTGTGTGCAATCTTCTTTCCTTTCTTGCACTTATTTCTGGAATTTGGATTGATAACTGTCCAAAATAAATCTGTTCATTTGAAATTGAATCTGTTAATTCTGGGTTTAATAAGAACTGTTCTTCTCTTGGTTGAAACCTTCTTGCAAATATCTGAACAAGTGTGTTCTGCTGTTCCTTCTAATTGAGTAAAATCTTGTTTGATTAAGTTCTGATTGTACGAAGGTGATTTGGAAAAATAAATCTGTTTTATTTGAAATCAATCTGTTCTTTTAATCTCTGTTAAACAGAAGTCAGTTCCTGTTGCAAAAATTTTAAAAGATCAATTCACCCCTCCCCTCTTGATCTTCAGACCCTGCTTAACTCTAACACTAGAAACTTTAATTGGAATAAAAGTGTTATATTTAAATAATTTCAGAAGATGTTATTATTTAAAATACGAAGAGCTGGTAAATGAAGTTTCGTAGTAGTCGGACCTCGGACGTCGCCCAAGGTCTGGGGTCAGCTGGTAGAGGTCGGTCGGCTGACCATTGTATTAACCAAGAAGTCAGGTGCGATGACTTTATCATGAGGTAATCACGTGGGTGTGCTCGAGGAAGACACGTGGATCAAGAAGAGTAAAGGAAGAAAAGTGTAGCTTAGAAGTCTACGAGATCGCCGTTATTGAAGACGGAGGCGATCTCCGACTTCTCTGGCACATAATCGCCTGTCGCCTAGAGGAGACATGATCGCCAATCGCCTATGGTGCACATGATCGCCGAAAGTGCACTCAGTATGTGGTCAGGATACTGGATCAACCATAGTGGGTTCCAAAAACCACGCGTATCAAGGTGTGGGTTAAGCCTTAGATACGCTGGGCATGCGAAGCTCCATGCTTGAGCATAAGAAATCGTCCTTAGTGTTGCATGCATAGGCGCACGAGGAGTAGTGCTGATCTATTCTTGGAAATGTGAAGCTACCGACGTCACCAAGCCATGTGGAGGTGATACCTTGGACGTAACATAGTGGGATGAAGAACCTTCAACAAGGTGTGACGATGTGACATCGGTGACAAGAGTAAGGCGATGTGTTCTCGTCACACACAAGGGCGATAAGAGATCGCCAACAGGATGAGAGGAACATCGGTCATCAACCAGGACGGGAGACACATCGGTGGTCTGCCAGGGTGAGACATCGGTGGTCCTCCAGGGTGAGACATCGGTTGTCTGCCAGGATGAGGAATCAGTCGTCCGTCAGGAAGAGGAATCAGTCATCATTGGGATGAGGCACATCAGTCATCGCCGGTATGAGAGACACGCGGGCATCGCCAGGCGGCAGAGATGCGGGCATCGCCAGAGACAGACGGTCATCGCCAGGCGGCAGAGACGCGGGCATCGCTAGAGACAGACGGCCATCGCCAGGATGAGGGACACGTCGGTCGTTTTCCAGGGAGAGACATCGGTCGTCCGCCAGGATGAGACATCGGTGGATAGTCATCGCGCGAGCGGTCATCGGTGGAAGGTTATCGCGCAATGTCGAGTTTCACACAGATAAGGTGGGACCCTGGCTCCCAGCATGAAACGTCCTGCACGCACGACATGTAGACAAAAAGGGTGGTTCAGAATAGTGACATCAGAGTGTTGGCATGCGCAGAGGCACGCGTGGTCGTACTGTTCAGGGAAGCGTGCACGCAAGCTTCCCTGCAGAGTGGGTGGTGGCAGCGGCTTTTGTGGACAAGTTGGTTTAGATTCAAAAACTCACTTCTGAGAGGGAGGACGTTGCTATGGTTCAAGAGTGACAGAGTGAGTTCACCTTCATCCTTCTCTTTTCTTTCCTTCGCGCTGCGATTCAGACATCCTCAAGCACCAGTGCGACGAGCGACGACTGCACTTGGATACCTGGGGAGTTCTCTGCGAGTTTTTCGTCAGGACGCTAGAACAGAGTTAAAGCATCTTTAAGCTTCGGTGGGTTTTGGAGCTCTTGGTGTTTTGCGCAAGTCCAGGTAAGGGAAGCTAGCATTTTCGTTTATAAAACGTTAGGCGAGTAGGTTCTGATGTGAGGGCGACGTGGTCGCCGGTTTTCATATTCTTTTCACGATGCTCTGTTTTTATGTGTGGGGCGACGTGATCGCCAGTTTTAATGTTGTCTTCGAAATCCCCTGTTTTAGTGTCGCTTTGAACTTGTTTGAGATTGATATGTGAAATGCATGCGATATTGGAAAAATCTGAACCTTGATACGATTGTTGCTGTGGTTGGAATCGTTAATTTAAGTGTTGTATGGTGGATTGGGTGAATTGATGATATCTTGCTGTCCTGTGTGGACTTTATTAGCTGTCCTGTGCGGACTTCATTAGCTGTCCTGTGTGGACTTTACTTGCTGTCCTATGTGGACTTTATTAGCTGTCCTGTGTGGACTTTACTTGCTGTCCTGTGTGGACTTCATTAGCTGTCCTGTGTGGACTTTACTTGCTGTCCTGTGTGGACTTCATTAGCTGTCCTGTGTGGACTTCATTAGCTGTCCTGTGTGGACTTTACTTGCTGTCCTGTGTGGACTTCATTAGCTATCCTGTGTGGACTTTACTTACTGTCCTGTGTGGACTTTACAGTGGTGTGGTATGTGTCTATGTGTGTTGAGTCAGTGGAAGACTGACGTGAGAAATGAGAAACATTGAAATTGATAGATACTTGATGAATTATGTGAATTGAACGACTCTTGAGGAATTGTGAAATATGTGATTACTAGATGGTCTTGTGAAGGGAATGAGAAAGTTGATGGTTTTTACGTGGGTGTCTTAAATTTGTTTTATCTTGATTTTAAAGTTCATATCTAAATTCTCTTTCAAATATCTAGCTTACCCTGTGTTTTTGGTGTTGTGTTTGGCTTTTTCTTAAACCTGTGATGATCGTGTATAATTTACACGGGAGCAGATAATGTTGCAGGAAGTAGAGCTCCTCAGTGAGTGGTCGTCGGAAGGAGATCGCCTGTTTCTGTTTCTGTTAGGCGATCACCCCTTTTCTGTTTTCTGATAGGAGATCGCCTTTTTCTGTTAGGAGATCGCCTGTTTTTCTATTTTACTGTATTTTGTTTAAGTTTTGGAAAACTGACCGGTATGTATTAAACTCCCTGTGAGGAGAAATTTCATTATATATATATATATATACATATGTTCACTTCAATATTATTGTTTTACCTTTATTTCATTTTATAAATATGAAGAGGATTTGGCGGGATGTTACACTTTTGATTTTGAAAGTTTGTGTTTCTCTTGAATTTGTTTTAGTACTTGTTGATTAGAGGTTCCAAACATTTGATTTCAAGTGTTCAATTGTCTTGAATCCATCATAAAATTTTTGTGCAAATTGATTGATGTTTCAACTTCCATATGATGCATATTATGGTTCTTTCACTACTTAAGTTCCATATTGTATAAAAAAAAAAAAAATTAAAACTGTACCAAAACAGAACCTCCTCTGTTTTAAAACATCAAAAAACAGCTTGGTACTTGCATCTATTCATTCTTTTGCACATTGCTTTCTATACAAAAGTTGGATTCATAGTGATTGGCAAATTGTTGTCTACTTTGTGGAACTTTTGATCCTTATATTTTGACAAGTTTATGAGTTGTACGTTCTTTCTTGATTATAAAGTTTAGTGAGTATTCTTTGAGTCTTATTGTGTGCCTTTTATTGCTTGTCTTTCATTCCTTAAGTTTTGTCATATATCTTGTATTCCTTTTGCACTATCCTTTCTTGTTTTGTACCTTTTCTTGCTTGTCTTTTATTGTTCTTCAAGTTTTGTGGTGGTTATTTTTGGATGAGTGGTTGAGTGCTTTGGCATCTTTCATTTGAGGTTACTCCATTCCACAAGAGAAGCTTGGTTGAGGGAAGTATAATTTCTTGGAGTGATTTTGAGTGCCTTAATTTTTTTACCAAAACCGCACCACTTATTTCTTTGTTTTCTTTAAATTGTTTGCTATTTGTGTTTGCTGTACCATTTTGAAAATGGCTCAATATTCAAGTGGAGAATCTTCCAAACCACACTCTCCACAAAAAGATTTCATTCTTGGTAAACTAAAAGAAGCAAAAAGGTCACTTGCACTAAAAGATGAAGCTATAAGACAATTGGAAGAAAGATTGCAAAGGCTTGAAGTGACTAATGAAAGGTCCAGCCATACACACCATAGAAGACGCCATTCTTCAAGGAATTCATCAAGAACTTCTTCCAACTATCATGGAAATGAAGATGAAACCGAATGGAGGAGGCATCATCATTATGAAGAAAGGCGCCAACATGTGGCAAAGCCTTATATGCCTTTTGTAAAATTACCTAGCTTTAGTGGTGAAGGTGATCCAAATGTATATTTGGGGTGGGAAGCAAAGGTTGAACAAATCTTTCATGTACATGAGGTCCAAGAAGACCAAAGGGTAAAACTAGCTACTTTAGAATTTCTAGACTATGCCATGCAATGGTGGCATAAAACTCTTATGGACATTGGGCTAAACAAGAGACCTCCCGTGGTTTCTTGGAACAATTTAAAAGAGTGTATGCACGCTAGATTTGTTCCACCACACTTTAGGAAAGACCTATTGTTGAAGCTCCAAAGGCTTCACCAAGGCATGCTAAGTGTGTATACTTATTTTAAAAAGCTAGAAACGCTTATGCTTAAAGTTGATATACATGAAAGTGATGAAGCTAAGATGGCTAGATTTGTAAGTGGTCTTAGAAGGGACATTCAAGATGTTGTTGAACTTTATGAGTACTCTTCTTTAGAAAACTTGGTTCACCTTGCCATCAAGGTTGAAACCCAAATTGCAAAGAAACTTGCTTTCAAAAATACTCATAATGATGGCTATTACAACAACTCTTGGAAAAATAAAAACAAATCTTTTTCCAAATTTCCTTCTAAAGATTCATCTTTCAAATCCAAGGATTCAAAGCCTTCCACTTCAACTAATAAATCTCCAACCAAATCGTCTAGTAAGAAATGCTTTAAATGTTTAGGATATGGTCACATAGCTTCTAATTGCCCTTCTAAAAGAAATATTGTGATGCATGATGGCATAGTAGTTAATGAGCATGATTCGGCTTCTTCTAGACATTCTACACCGCCTAGTTCATCTAATGAATGTGATAGTGAAAGTCCACTTGAGGGTGACTTGTTAGTAGTGAGACGCATGCTTGGCCAAGTTTTAAAACCTTTTGATGAAAGCCAAAGAGAAAACATTTTCCATACAAGGTGTCTCATTAATATCAAGTTATGTTCATTGATTGTGGATGGTGGTAGTTGTGCTAATGTGGCTAGCACTATAGTGGTAGATAAACTTGGATTATCCACTATCTCTCATCCCAAGCCCTATAAGCTCCAATGGCTTACTAAAAAGGGAGAAATCATGGTTAATAAACAAGTCCTCATAAATTTTGAAATAGGAAAGTATAAAGATGAGGTTTTATGTGATGTTGTGCCTATGGAAGCAACCCATATTCTTTTAGGGAGGCCTTGGCAATTTGATAGACATGTTTTACATGATGGCCTCACCAATATAATGTCTTTTTCCTTCCAAGGGTGCAAGATTACCTTAAAACCCCTCTCTCCACAAGAAGTTCATGAGGACCAATTAAAAATGAAAAATAAAAGAGAAAATGAAAAAGAAGAAAATGATAAAATGAGTCATAATACCTTATAAACTAAATCAATCTTTTTAACTCATGCTATGCCTCAATTTGAGCATCCAAGGTATTCTTCTTCTTTGTCTTTTTCATCACCAAAAGTTCCTACTTGCACTCCATATTGGTTGAAAAATGTTAGGGATGATTTTTCCATACCTACTAATGGTTTTTGCCCTTTAAAGGGAACTTTCCCAAAGAAAATAATCATTCCCACACATTTTTTTCCAACATGGTCTATCTATAGGACTTCTTTTTCCGACATCCCAATGATCCATAATGCTAAGTCAAGTTTGCCTTTATTATCGTCCACTGCTTTATTTGATAGCAAACTGACTTTGTTATATGCAGTGTAAGGACCTGAAATTTATTGGAATGAAAGAGTATGTTTTAAGTAAATTCTAAGTATGTTTTATCTAAGTTAAAAAGGAAGGAAAGTGTAGTCTAGAAAAAACTATAAGAGTTCCTTGTTTATACATCATCGCCGGTCGCCTGCTACACATGAGCGCCAGGTGGACGTCGCGCGGGCGCGAGAGGCATGCAGGCATCGCGCGGGCGCGAGAGGCATGCAGGCATCGCGCGGGCGCGAGAGGCATGCAGGCATCGCGCGGGCGCGAGAGGCATGCAGGCATCGCGCGGGCGCGAGAGGCATGCAGGCATCGCGCGGGCGCGAGAGGCATGCAGGCATCGCGCGGGCGCGAGAGGCATGCAGGCATCGCGCGGGCGCGAGAGGCATGCAGGCATCGCGCGGGCGCGAGAGGCATGCAGGCATCGCGCGGGCGCGAGAGGCATGCAGGCATCGCGCGGGCGCGAGAGGCATGCAGGCATCGCGCGGGCGCGAGAGGCATGCAGGCATCGCGCGGGCGCGAGAGGCATGCAGGCATCGCGCGGGCGCGAGAGGCATGCAGGCATCGCGCGGGCGCGAGAGGCATGCAGGCATCGCGCGGGCGCGAGAGGCATGCAGGCATCGCGCGGGCGCGAGAGGCATGCAGGCATCGCGCGGGCGCGAGAGGCATGCAGGCATCGCGCGGGCGCGAGAGGCATGCAGGCATCGCGCGGGCGCGAGAGGCATGCAGGCATCGCGCGGGCGCGAGAGGCATGCAGGCATCGCGCGGGCGCGAGAGGCATGCAGGCATCGCGCGGGCGCGAGAGGCATGCAGGCATCGCGCGGGCGCGAGAGGCATGCAGGCATCGCGCGGGCGCGAGAGGCATGCAGGCGCGAGAGGCATGCAGGCATCGTGCGGGCGCGAGAGGCATGCAGGCATCGCGCGGGCGCGAGAGGCATGCAGGCATCGTGCGGGCGCGAGAGGCATGCAGGCATCGCGCGGGCGCGAGAGGCATGCAGGCATCGCGCGGGCGCGAGAGGCATGCAGGCATCGCGCGGGCGCGAGAGGCATGCAGGCATCGCGCGGGCGCGAGAGGCATGCAGGCATCGCGCGGGCGCGAGAGGCATGCAGGCATCGCGCGGGCGCGAGAGGCATGCAGGCATCGCGCGGGCGCGAGAGGCATGCAGGCATCGCGCGGGCGCGAGAGGCATGCAGGCAACGCGCGGGCCCGAGAGGCATGCAGGCATCGCGCGGGCGCGAGGCATGTGGGCATTGCCAGGGCGCGAGGCATGTGGACGTGGCCAAGGCGCGAGAGTTATGAGGGCGTCGCCAGGGAAGACATCGGTCGTCTCCCAGAGGAAGACATCGGTCGTCTTCCAGGGCGAAGGAGACATCGGTCGTTCGCCAGGATGAGTCAGCAGTGGAAAGTTATCGCGCGACGTCGAGTTTCACACCTTGAAGGTAAGACCCAGACTCCCAGCATGAAGCGTAGTGCACGCACGCCACGTAGACAAAAAGGGTGGTTCAGAATAGTGACATCAGAATGTTGGCATGCGCGGGAGACACTCACGGTCGTACTGTTCAGAGCAGTGGCTGGCATGCACAAGCGACAACAGTGGCAGTACTGTTCAGAGCAGTGGTTGGCATGCACCAGAGACAACAGTGGTCGTACTGTTCAGGGCAGTGGTTCTCAGACTTCTCTGCAGAATGGGTGGTGGCAGCTGCTTTTGGTGGATAAGTTGGTTTAAGATGCAGAAAACCCACTGCTGAGAGAAAGAAAACGTTGCAGCCTTCAAAGAGAGAAAGAGTGAGTTACCTCCCTTCTCCTCCAGTTGCCTCCTTCGCGCTGCGATTCTAGCACCTTCACACGAGAGTACGACGAGCGACAGCCACCATTAGAGCACCTGGGCAGTTCTCTGCAAGTCCTTCAACCAGACGCAAAAACAGAGCCAAGGCGTTCTTCAAGCTTTGTTGGGTTTCGGAACTCTAGGTGTTTGCGCAAGTCCAGGTAAGGGAAGCTAGCCTTCATCTTTACTACGAGCCATAGTTGAACCATTTCTGAAGTGTGGGCGACGTGGTCGCCGTTTTCGCTTTCGTCTTCGTGAAATGCTCTGTGTTGTGTGCTTGGGCGACGTGGTCGCCTGTTTTAATATACAGCCTTCGAAATACCATATTTTGAACTAGATCGCGGATTTTGGCGCTGTTTTGCGAACTCCTTGTGTTTGATGTTGTTTTGAGAACTGCTTGAGATTTACATGAGATATTCGAAAATATGAATCCTTTGAAATGGCTATTGCTGTGATTGAAATCATTCTTTTAAGTGTGGCATGATGTCTTTGAATGCTGTGAATGTGGGATCGAGGCATAGTATTTTCAGGAAAGAAAATACCGTGTAAGATCTTGTGGTAGGTGCATTGATCGGTGATTCCTAAGGGGATATCCTGACTCTGCTGAGGTAATGGAATCACGTAGAGGAAGTTACTCAGTTGTTGAGAGTCGAAGGAGGTCTATATGATGGGCGTCTCGTGTGAAAAAGAACGAGCTCCGTCTGTCCTATGGATTAACCCTGTCATACCAGGAGAACTATGGTAACATTGAGATGATATATGCGCATGCTGTGTGGATTCACAGCGACCCTGTGTGGATTTCACAGTGGTGTGGTATGACAGGTGCAGATCTCTGAGTCTAATCAACGCACGAGTCAATCCGGAAGTAGTGTCAAGTGTCTTGTGTGGTGAGTCAGTGGAAAGTCTGACATGTGAAATGAGGAACTTGAATATTGATAGACACTTGATGCTGTATTGTGAAATGGAATGACTATGGGTGAATGTTGTGAAATGTGATTTTGGGCGATCAGCTGAATGCTATGAGCAGCTCTACGTTTTACAGGGATATTTTGGAACTTGGTTTACTTGGATTTTCATGTTCTTGATTTAAACTTCTTTTAAATTATCTAGCTTACCCTTTTATCTGTTATTGTGGTTGTTTTCTCAAAACTGTGATGATCGTGTAATTGTTACACGGGAGCAGATGATCTTCCAGGAAGAAGAGCCCTCTAGTGAGTGATCGCCGAGGAGGAGATTGCCGGTTTTCTGTCTCTATCGGGTGATCGCCTGTGTCTGCCTCCATCGGGTGATCGCCTGTTTTTTTTCTGTCTTGATAGGAGATCGGTCTCGTCCGATAGGAGATCGGTTTCTTCCGATAGGAGACCGCCTGCTTTGTTTTTTTTTGTATTTTGTTTATGTTTCTGGAAAATTTGACCGAATTTGTATTAAACTCCCTAAGAGGAGCAACTTCATTTCATATATATAATATTTTGTTCATAGAATCTATTTGTTACCTTTATTTTCATTATATACATTTGTATAGTATTTTGGCGGGATGTTACATTAATGGTATCAGAGCAGTTCGCCTTAGGATGACCTGAGGGCTGTGGATCCATTGTGTTTCTTCTGCTCATAAAATTTATTTGAGTTTTAAATAACCACTATAGTGGAAGGTTTTCAAACGTTTTAGTTTTGAACTCTTGCGTGTGCTTGGGTGAACGTGTGCCTAACTGAAAATCTTAGTATTAAGAATAAGAAGGTCTTGATAAAGTGGTGAGGGTGCACACTCATAACTGGATCAAGATAATTCTTAATCTTAATTCCAAAGGTTTGATGTTTAGCCTACATTGAATTCTGGTGTGATTTTTGAGTGTTCTTGAATTTGACTGAGGTGGTAGTTTGGACTGATGTTTGCACACCAGTAACTGTTCTGGTGTTTTGTGTGAAGTTATAAGTGTTATGATTCTGTTGATGAACTCAAATTCTAGATGACTTTGAGATGCTGACCTTTGTAAGGTCTAGCTGTTACCCCTTGAATGAATTGATTCTTATCGATTTCATTCTTATAGTTGTAGGGAATATAGAAGTCAATAGATTCAGAAGATGGCACGTAGACCTGCTACCCCACCCCAACCTTCCTCAGAGATGAGTCAGATCGCCAAGGCCATCGAGATGATGGCGACTGCCATTCAGCAGCAGAATGCGGCGATGGCTCAGAACCATCAAGCTACAATGCACCACTAGGAGACTGCTCGGTCGGCTGAAACAAACTCCCACGTCGGTCAGCCCCAAGAACAGATGGGACTGGCCGAGTTCATGAGGCACAACCCACCTAAGTTCAGTGGGAATGCTACCCCTGACCAGGCAGATCAGTGGGTCAGGGAGGTGGAGAAAATCTTTAGGGCGACCTCCTGCCCTGAAGAGAAGAAGCTGTTGTTTGCCACGTATCTGCTATCAGGAGAAGCTGAGTTCTGGTGGATGGGAGCTCAGCAGATGTTGGAGGCCCGAGAGGATGTTCTGGATTGGGAGAGCTTCAGGGTGAAGTTCTTGGAGAAATACTTCCCAGACAGCGCCAAGTTTGCAAGGGAAGCTGAGTTCTTAAAGTTGGAGCAGGGGGACATGTCAGTAAACGCCTATGCTGCCCGTTTTGAGTACCTCGCCCGGTTCTATACCCAGGCGACCTCCGAGGCCTGGAGGTGTAGGAAGTTCGAGGAAGGGCTGAAGCATGGGCTGAAGAAGACCATAGCCCCGATGTGCATCAGGGAGTTCCACGCCTTAGTGGAGAAGGCGAAGATGGTGGAGACCCTGGAAAAGGGTGAGTCTCGGGTGATCAGGTCACACCCAGGAGGTCCTTCCAGTGGGAGAGCTAAGGCACAGCACCCACAAAGCAAACCCTATGCAAGACCTCCATCACATCGGGCAGGAGCAGCACCTCCCCAGTTCCAACAGCAACAACCTTGGAAACCTAAGTGTCTTCACTGTGGTGGACCACACGCCTCCAATGCTTGTTTCAAGAAGACTTCAGAGAGGAAATGTTTCGTCTGCCAAAGGACAGGGCACGTTGCTAGAGAGTGCCCTAGCAGGAATGGGGCGACCCAACCCAGTGGCTCCCAACAGTTGAGAAACGAGGGCGGCAGACCTCAGGCAACAGGGAGGGTGTTCGCCATGTCTGGAGCAGAGGCAGCTCAGTCAGGTAACCTCATCCAAGGTATTTGTTTTATTGCTGGTAGAGGTGTAAGGGCCTTGTTTGATTCTGGAGCGACACACTCCTTTGTGTCAAGCCTGTGTGTAGCCGAGTTGGGCCTCCTAGTGAAGGAGTTACCTTTCGAGCTGTTGGTCTCTACACCTGCGTCAGGACAGGTGTCAACCTCTACAGTGTGCCCTGAATGTCCAGTAATTGTAGAAGGACGCAGATTCAAGGTGAACTTGATCTGCCTACCTCTTCAGGACCTGGATGTCATCCTGGGAATGGATTGGTTAGCTGCCAATCACGTTCTCATAGACTGCGGTAGGCAGAAGGTAGCGTTTCCAGACCCCCAAGAACCGGATGTGTTGTCAGTTCAACAAGGGCGATCAGAGCTGGAAGGAGAGACGAGGTGCTTCGTAGTGCTCGCCCGGTTGGAAGTGGAGAATAAAGGGGACGTAAACAGGATACAAGTGGTGAAAGATTTCACAGATGTATTCCCAGAAGAGATGCCTGGGTTACCCCCTAAGAGAGAAGTGGAATTCTCTATTGACTTGGTACCTGGAGCTGGACCAGTGTCAATGGCACCTTACAGGATGGCACCAGCCGAGTTAGTGGAGTTAAAGAAGCAAGTGGAAGAGTTGCTGGAGAAGCAGTTCATCAGACCCAGCGTATCCCCATGGGGAGCTCCAGTGCTCCTAGTCAAGAAGAAGGATGGAGGGTCTCGGCTGTGTATAGACTACAGGCAATTGAACAAATTGACCATCAAGAACAAGTACCCCCTACCTCGGATTGATGATTTGATGGACCAAATTCATGGGGCCTCGGTGTTCTCCAAGATTGACCTGAGATCGGGGTATCACCAAATCTTGGTAAAAGCTGAAGATGTTCAGAAGACAGCTTTTAGGTCTCGATATGGGCACTACGAGTATGTAGTGATGCCTTTTGGAGTCACCAATGCTCCAGCTCTATTCATGGACTACATGAATAGGATCTTTCGCCCTTTCTTGGATAAGTTTGTGGTGGTCTTCATAGATGACATCCTCATTTATTCAAGGACCGAGGAAGAGCATGAGGAACACCTGAGGACAGTATTGGAAATACTGAGAGAGAAGCAGCTCTATGCCAAGTTCTCCAAGTGTGAGTTCTGGCTGAGGGAAGTCAACTTCTTAGGACACGTGATATCTGCCCAGGGGATCTCGGTAGATCCAGCCAAGGTAGAGGCAGTGCTGCAATGGGAACGTCCTAAGACAGTGACTGAGATAAGGAGCTTTGTGGGGTTGGCGGGCTACTATCGGAGGTTTATTGAGGATTTTTCCAAAGTAGTGGCTCCTTTAACACAACTGACCCGCAAGGACCAACCCTTTGCTTGGACCGACCGATGTGAGCAGAGCTTCAGGGAACTAAAGGAGAGGTTGACCAGTGCTCCAGTGCTGGTGATTCCAGAAGTAGGAAGACCTTTTGATGTCTTCTGTGATGCCTCACATCAAGGCTTGGGATGCGTCTTGATGCAAGAGAAGAGAGTGGTTGCATATGCTTCAAGGCAACTCAAGGTGCATGAGAGAAACTACCCTACTCATGATTTGGAGTTGGCAGCGGTAGTGTTTGCCTTGAAGATCTGGAGGCATTATCTTTATGGAGCTCGGTTCCAGGTATTCAGTGACCACAAGAGCTTGAAGTACCTGTTCGATCAGAAGGAACTAAACATGAGACAAAGAAGGTGGATGGAATTCCTAAAGGACTACGACTTTCAACTCATGTATCACCCAGGGAAGGCCAATGTTGTGGCAGATGCCTTGAGTAGGAAGTCTATACAAGTCGCCACCATGATGATGGAAGAGCAGAAACTGATCGAGCAGTTCAGAGACTTAAACCTTGGAGTGGAATTTCACGTGAATCACATTAGTTGTAGTAAGCTGACTATAACTAATGACTTCCTTGGGATGTTGAAGGATAAACAATTGGAGGACCCTAGCCTGAAGCGCACTGTGGAGTCACTAGGGACAGATCAGGCGAGAGGCTTTGAGATGGGCGATGATGGGATCTTGAGGTTTGATGGCAGAATTTACATACCTGCAAATGATGAGTTGAAGAAGATGATCCTAGAGGAAGGTCATAAGAGCCGCCTCAACCTTCACCCAGGCATGAACAAGATGTACCATGACTTGAAGGAGTCATTTTGGTGGTCAGGCATGAAGAGGGACGTCGCCCAGTACGTGGCAACCTGCTTAACGTGTCAAAAGGCGAAGGTAGAGCATCAAAGACCTGGCGGGCTGTTGCAGCAACTGGATATCCCCGAGTGGAAGTGGGACAGCATTGCCATGGATTTTGTCACCCATTTACCCAGATCGGTAAAGGGTCATGATGCAATCTGGGTCATCATTGATAGGCTGACGAAGAGTGCCCACTTCCTCCCAGTAAATATGAAGATGCCCATGGCCAAGTTGGCACAGCTGTACATCAAGGAGATTGTGAGGTTGCATGGAGTGCCTTCCAGCATCATTTCAGATAGAGATCCCAGGTTCACTTCACGGTTTTGGCAGACCTTGCAAGAGTGTTTGGGAACCAAGTTGAGGATGAGCTCTGCATATCATCCCCAAACAGATGGTCAGTCAGAGAGGACGATCCAATCTTTGGAAGATCTGCTGAGGGCATGCGTTTTGGATCAATTGGGAGGTTGGGAGGAGGTGTTGCCACTAGTGGAGTTTACCTATAACAATAGCTACCACGCCAGCATTGGGATGGCACCATATGAAGCCCTGTATGGGAGGAAATGCAGAACTCCCTTATGTTGGTACCAGGAGGGCGAGGCAGTCTTGGTTGGGCCAGAGTTGATTCAGCAGACGACCGAGAAGGTGAAGCAGATACAAAGCAGAATGAAAGCCTCTCAGAGTAGGCAGAAGTCCTATGCAGATCAGAGGAGAAAGCCTTTGGAGTTTGCTGCTGGAGATCACGTGTTCATGAAAGTGACACCAACCAAGGGTGTAGGGCGGGCGATCAGGTCAAAGAAGTTGTCCCCTAAGTTCGTGGGACCATATCAGATCTTAAGAAGGATTGGCCCAGTGGCGTATGAGATCGCCCTACCTCCCCATCTGGCGAATCTGCACAATGTGTTTCACGTGTCACAGCTGAGGAAGTACATGGCAGACCCTAGTCATGTGCTGGATGTAGACGACGTGCAGATTAGGGATGACTTGTCCTTTGAAGCCAAACCAGTCAGGATTGACGATCGGCAATGTAAACAGCTCAGGGGCAAGACCATCGACATGGTGAAAGTGGTGTGGGATGAGAAATCGGGGGATTCTACTTGGGAGTTAGAAGAACCCATGAGGGAGGCTTATCCATACCTCTTTTCCTTGTAATCCAATTTTCGAGGACGAAAATTTTTGTTGTTGGGGAGAATGTAAGGACCTGAAATTTATTGGAATGAAAGAGTATATTTTAAGTAAATTCTAAGTATGTTTTATCTAAGTTAAAAAGGAAGGAATGTGTAGTCTAGAAAAAACTATAAGAGTTCCTTGTTTATACATCATCGCCGGTCGCCTGCTACACATGAGCGCCAGGTGGACGTCGCGCGGGCGCGAGAGGCATGCAGGCATTGCCCGGGCGCGAGAGGCATGCAGGCATCGCGCGGGCGCGAGAGGCATGCAGGCATCGCGCGGGCGCGAGAGGCATGCAGGCATCGCGCGGGCGCGAGAGGCATGCAGGCATCGCGCGGGCGCGAGAGGCATGCAGGCATCGCGCGGGCGCGAGAGGCATGCAGGCATCGCGCGGGCGCGAGAGGCATGCAGGCATCGCGCGGGCGCGAGAGGCATGCAGGCATCGCGCGGGCGCGAGAGGCATGCAGGCAACGCGCGGGCCCGAGAGGCATGCAGGCATCGCGCGGGCGCGAGGCATGTGGGCATTGCCAGGGCGCGAGGCATGTGGACGTGGCCAAGGCGCGAGAGTTATGAGGGCGTCGCCAGGGAAGACATCGGTCGTCTCCCAGAGGAAGACATCGGTCGTCTTCCAGGGCGAAGGAGACATCGGTCGTTCGCCAGGATGAGTCAGCAGTGGAAAGTTATCGCGCGACGTCGAGTTTCACACCTTGAAGGTAAGACCCAGACTCCCAGCATGAAGCGTAGTGCACGCACGCCACGTAGACAAAAAGGGTGGTTCAGAATAGTGACATCAGAATGTTGGCATGCGCGGGAGACACTCACGGTCGTACTGTTCAGAGCAGTGGCTGGCATGCACAAGCGACAACAGTGGCAGTACTGTTCAGAGCAGTGGTTGGCATGCACCAGAGACAACAGTGGTCGTACTGTTCAGGGCAGTGGTTCTCAGACTTCTCTGCAGAATGGGTGGTGGCAGCTGCTTTTGGTGGATAAGTTGGTTTAAGATGCAGAAAACCCACTGCTGAGAGAAAGAAAACGTTGCAGCCTTCAAAGAGAGAAAGAGTGAGTTACCTCCCTTCTCCTCCAGTTGCCTCCTTCGCGCTGCGATTCTAGCACCTTCACACGAGAGTACGACGAGCGACAGCCACCATTAGAGCACCTGGGCAGTTCTCTGCAAGTCCTTCAACCAGACGCAAAAACAGAGCCAAGGCGTTCTTCAAGCTTTGTTGGGTTTCGGAACTCTAGGTGTTTGCGCAAGTCCAGGTAAGGGAAGCTAGCCTTCATCTTTACTACGAGCCATAGTTGAACCATTTCTGAAGTGTGGGCGACGTGGTCGCCGTTTTCGCTTTCGTCTTCGTGAAATGCTCTGTGTTGTGTGCTTGGGCGACGTGGTCGCCTGTTTTAATATACAGCCTTCGAAATACCATATTTTGAACTAGATCGCCGATTTTGGCGCTGTTTTGCGAACTCCTTGTGTTTGATGTTGTTTTGAGAACTGCTTGAGATTTACATGAGATATTCGAAAATATGAATCCTTTGAAATGGCTATTGCTGTGATTGAAATCATTCTTTTAAGTGTGGCATGATGTCTTTGAATGCTGTGAATGTGGGATCGAGGCATAGTATTTTCAGGAAAGAAAATACCGTGTAAGATCTTGTGGTAGGTGCATTGATCGGTGATTCCTAAGGGGATATCCTGACTCTGCTGAGGTAATGGAATCACGTAGAGGAAGTTACTCAGTTGTTGAGAGTCGAAGGAGGTCTATATGATGGGCGTCTCGTGTGAAAAAGAACGAGCTCCGTCTGTCCTATGGATTAACCCTGTCATACCAGGAGAACTATGGTAACATTGAGATGATATATGCGCATGCTGTGTGGATTCACAGCGACCCTGTGTGGATTTCACAGTGGTGTGGTATGACAGGTGCAGATCTCTGAGTCTAATCAACGCACGAGTCAATCCGGAAGTAGTGTCAAGTGTCTTGTGTGGTGAGTCAGTGGAAAGTCTGACATGTGAAATGAGGAACTTGAATATTGATAGACACTTGATGCTGTATTGTGAAATGGAATGACTATGGGTGAATGTTGTGAAATGTGATTTTGGGCGATCAGCTGAATGCTATGAGCAGCTCTACGTTTTACAGGGATATTTTGGAACTTGGTTTACTTGGATTTTCATGTTCTTGATTTAAACTTCTTTTAAATTATCTAGCTTACCCTTTTATCTGTTATTGTGGTTGTTTTCTCAAAACTGTGATGATCGTGTAATTGTTACACGGGAGCAGATGATCTTCCAGGAAGAAGAGCCCTCTAGTGAGTGATCGCCGAGGAGGAGATCGCCGGTTTTCTGTCTCTATCGGGTGATCGCCTGTGTCTGCCTCCATCGGGTGATCGCCTGTTTTTTTTCTGTCTTGATAGGAGATCGGTCTCGTCCGATAGGAGATCGGTTTCTTCCGATAGGAGACCGCCTGCTTTGTTTTTTTTTTGTATTTTGTTTATGTTTCTGGAAAATTTGACCGAATTTGTATTAAACTCCCTAAGAGGAGCAACTTCATTTCATATATATAATATTTTGTTCATAGAATCTATTTGTTACCTTTATTTTCATTATATACATTTGTATAGTATTTTGGCGGGATGTTACATGCAGGGATTCTGAATTCGTGGACGAATTCTCTCCAACCCGGGGAACATGATGGAGATCAAGTAGAAGAGAATTTCACTAATGGAAGAAGAGGCCATCCACCCAAGCATTTAAAGTTCTTCATTCTAGTCTTCTCAAAAAATAAAGAAGAATTAAAATAAAGAGAGGACCAAGCCGAAAGCCAACAAGAAGACTACAAGCATTCAAGAATGGGCTCCAATTAATATCTCTCTTTGTAATTTCTTTTGTATAAATTTGTAAATAATATAGAAATAGGTTTAGGATGTGCCAAAGAGGAAAACCAAAAGACACCTCTCTTGTACAAAGGCACATAGGTGCTAGTTTTAGTAGGAAGGGACTAAAAGAGTGCCTTTTCACACTCCTTTTCTCTTTAGGCGCTAGAATGACTAAGAGGGAGCTAGGAAGTGTCTCTTCCAACTCCCTCCTTTGTAAACCCAAATCTTGTCTTCCTCATTATAAATAGGAGACCTTGGTTCATAAATAATAGAAGTTGAAAGTTAGAAGTAAAGAAACTATATTGAAATTGAGAGAGAGTGAGTTTGTGAGACTTGTCTCTTCTTCTCCTCCATGTCTTATCTTGTGAGCTTTGGAGACACTCAAGTGGCGGCACCACCCACTCATCTTGGAAGAACCACCCTCCAAGTGGCGTGAATCACATATCCAAAAGGCTACAACCACATAAGTCATTTCTATTCATCTTCTAAAAATACCCATTTTTGTTCTACTTGTTTGTTTTCAATTCTAATCGGTTCATTCTCTTCCTTGTGATGTCCTCTATCATTTGATGTGTTGTTCTTCCATTTTAATCGCTTCAAACTTGTTATAGCAACCTGTTTTTGGTTCGGTTTCCATGGGTATTATGGTTCATGTTGTTTTCTTGAATTTCCAATAGTAGGTTGTGTTCTTGTTGTGTTTCTATTACTAGTTTCAATTCTTATTGTGTTCTTGTTTTAATTCTTGTTTTTTGTGTTGTTACTGCACTTTGGTTGCTGTTCTTGAATTAGCATTCATATTCCATTGTTATCTTACACTACAAGTTTCCTATTCATGTGTTTTTAGTATGAACCTTTGTTTTATTGAGTAGAAACTCTATTAATTGTTCTTTAGAATTTTGATCCTAATTCTTGAAAGTGTCATGAATACAATGAAACCTATATCAACTTAACCCAAACCAAGAAAGGTTCATAAGAGACTCACATCAAAGTCACACCTCCCTTGTGACATGTAATAAGCGCCAAATTCAAATGTTTATCATTTGAATTTTCCCACTTTAATTTCAGCCCTCTCACACTATAAATAGAGGTGCTTGGCTCTTGTAAAAACACATTGAATTTTAAGTAAAGTTACTGTACACATTTTGTGTGAGATTAGTGAGAATTGTTCTCCTAACTTTTAGTCTTATCTTGTGAGTTTTGGGAGCTCTCAAGTGGCGACATCTACACTTATCTTGGAGCATTTCAGCCTTTCAAGCGGCGTGTTCTTCCCTTACATGTCTTCAACTGCATAAGTTTTTCTATCTTCCATTTGCAATTCCAATTCCATTCCATTACAATTCCAAAATATGTCTTGTTTTGTATCTTGTTTCCAATTCGGTTTGGTGTTTTCCTTGTAATGTTATTTGTGTTTTTAATTCTGTTTTTGTTCTGTATTTGGTTCTATTTTCTGCACCTTGTTCTTCATTCATTCATCACCTATAATTGCGTTTTTCCTTTGATCTTTGGAAATGAACCTTCACATCTACTTAACACTTGATAAGTTAATGTCCAGTGGGAATTTTCCTTAGATTTCTCACCTAAATTGCTTAAGAATTTTGATCCTAATTCTAAAAAGTGTCACCTAATGAATCAATCTAAAATCAACTCACATCAACTTTTAAGATCAATTTTAGAAAATAAAGTTGCCCCATGCAATTCATCTAACATATCATCTAACCTTGGGATTGAATGCCTATATTTAACAGTTATATTGTTGATGGCCCAACAATCAGTACACATTCTCCAAGACCTATCTTTCTTGGGGACCAACAACACGGACACAACACAAGGACTGAGACTCTTCTGAACTCAACCCTTCTTCAACAAGCCAGTAACTTGTTTCTCTATTTCTTTTGTTTGTTGGGGGTTTGTTCTATAAGCTGGCCTATTGGGTAGACTGGCTCCATGAACAAAATCTATTTGATGTTCAATTCCCCGCAAAGGTGGAAGTCCACTAAGAACCTCCATAGGAAAAAGATCATCAAATTCTTTTAAAAGTTTTTGTACCCCACTTGGTAGATACTCAAGTTCTTGATTTGTGGCAGCAAGTGCCTCCTTGCATCGGGGAAGAAAGAGAGGTTGTTCCACTAGAAGAGGTTTTATTTTATTTTTAATTTTCAAAGGTTTTTATGGAACAACTTCTTTAGAGCAGGCACAACACTCCAAACTCTTTTTCTTCTCTTCCGTGACTTCATTCCGAAAATAGAGTTTTTTTTTTTAACAATTTTTTTTCTTCTTTCTTCTCCTCATCAATTTTCTTTTTAAGACTTATTTGGTCCTCCCTCACTTGTTGAGGTGAAAGAGGACAAAGAGTTATTTTCTTCCCCTTATGATGGAAGTTAATTTTATTGGTAAGGCCATCATGAATAGCATGTTTATCAAATTGCCACAGCC
Organism: Phaseolus lunatus; assembly: GCA_013389735.1. NCBI lineage: Eukaryota > Viridiplantae > Streptophyta > Magnoliopsida > Fabales > Fabaceae > Phaseolus > Phaseolus lunatus. The sequence continues at coordinate 25,741,714 of CM023864.1, forward strand.
TCCCAAGTAAAATATGTCCAGCTTCTGTAACATCCCGCCAAAATACTATACAAAAGTATATAATGAAAGTAAAGGTAACAAATAGATTGAAGTGAACAAAATATTATATATATATGAAATGTAGTTTCTCCTCACAGGGAGTTTAATACAAATTCGGCCAAATTTTCCAGAAACATAAACAAAATACAGTAAAAAAAACAAAGCAGGCGATCTCCTATCGGAAGAGACCGATCTCCTATCGGAAGAGGCCGATCTCCTATCAGAGGACCCAAAACAGCCGATCTGCTGCCAGAACAGAAATCGGGCGATCTCCTTCCGGCGACCACTTACTAAGGAGCTCTACTTCCTGGAAAATCATCTGCTCCCGTGTAAAATACACGATCATCACAGTTTTAAGAGGAAACAGCCAGAGAACAATACAAAGGGTAAGCTAGATATTTTTAAACTTTAAATTTTAAACTGGACAACCAACGTAGATCAGCCTTTTTAAACATTCACCAGAGTCCATCACTTCCTCATTCATATTACACAGCCATCAAGAAATCACATGTTTCACAATATTTTCAAGAGTCGTTCTATTCACATAATGCACCAAGTGTCTATCAATTCAATGTTTCTCATTTCTCACGTCAGACTTCCACTGACTCATCACACAAGACACTTGACACTACTTCCGGAAGACTCATGCATTGACTAGACTCATAGATTCGCACCTGTCATACTGCCCACTGTGAAATCACACACATTCACAGGGTCGCCGTGAAATCACACACATTCACAAGCGTATAATGAATCTCAATATCATCACCATCCAAGCATGACAGGGTTAATCCACACCACAGGTCGAGCTCGTTCTCTTTCAAACGACTCACCCATACGTATGAACCTCCTTCGACTCTCAACGCTTGAATAACTTCATCTATATGAATTCATTATCTCAGGAGAGTCAGGATATCATGACGAATCACCGGTCAATGCACATCCTACACGATCTTACACGGTATTTTCTTTCCTGAAAATACTATGCCTTGATCTCACATTCACAACATTCAACACATCATGCCACACTTAAATGAATGATTTCAATCACAGCAAAACTCACTCCAAGGTTCTTATTTTCGAATATCTCATTTAAATCTCAAAGAGTTTCAAAGCAACACCAAAAACAGAGAGTTCGCAAATAACGCCAAAACCGGCGATCTGGTTCAAAAACAAGGTATTTCAAAGACTGTATATAAAACCGGCGACCACGTCGCCCAAACACATAAGAACAGAGCATTTTACAAAGATGAAACTGTAACATCCCGCCAAAATACTATACAAATGTATATAATGAAAATAAAGGTAACAAATAGATTCTATGAACAAAATATTATATATATATGAAATGTAGTTTCTCCTCACAGGGAGTTTAATACAAATTCGGTCAAATTTTTCCAGAAACATAAACAAAATACAGTAAAAAAAAACGAAGCAGGCGATCTCCTATCGGAAGAGACCGATCTCCTATCGGACGAGGCCGATCGCCCATCGGGGGACCCAAAAACAGCCGATCTCCTTCCGGCGACCACTTCACTAAGGAGCTCTACTTCCTGGAAGATCATCTGCTCCCGTGTAAGTTATACACGATCATCACAGTTTTAAGAGAACAGCCACAGAACCAAAACACGCAGGGTAAGCTAGATATTTTAAAGAGAGTTTAAATAAGGATAATTAAAATAAAATCAAGGTAAACAGTTTCAAGATATTCGCATAAAGCTATAGATTTTCCCAATACCCTTCACCTGATCACCCAGAAATCACACATTTCACAATATTCTCAAGAGTCATTCATTTTCACAATACTGCATCAAGTGTCTATAATTTCAAGTTCCTCATTTCACATGTCAGACCACCACTGACTCAGCACACAAGACACTTGACACTACTTCCGGAAGACTCGTGCATTGACTAGACTCAGAGATTCTGCACCTGTCATACAAGCTGTAATGTTTACCAGCTATGCGCATCAACACAATCTCAATCTCAAGTTCACCATTCTCACAGTATGACAGGGTTAATCCATATGACAGGCCGAGCTCGTTCTGTTTCACACGACTCACCCATACATATGAACCTCCTTCGACTCTCAACGCCTGAATAACCTCATCTATATGAATCCATTATCTCAGGAGAGTCAGGATAATCCCATTATAGACATCACCGATCAATGCACATCCTACACGATCTTACACGGTATTTTCTTTCCTGAAAATACTATGCCTCGATCCACATTCACCACATCCAACACATCACATAACACTTAAAGGAATGATTTCAATCACAGCAAAACTCAATCCAAGGTTCTTATTTTCGAATATCTCATTTAAATCTCAACAGTTTCAAAGCAACACCAAAAACAGAGAGTTCCGCAAACAACGCCAAAACCGGCGACCTGGTTCAAAAACAGGGTATTTCGAAGTCTGCATTTAAAACCGGCGACCACGTCGCCCAACACATAGCACAGAGCATTTTACAAGGATGAAAACGAAAACCGGCGACCACGTCGCCCTCACTTAAGAAACAGCTAATCTACGTCTTTTATTGAAAATGAAGTCTAGCTTCCCTTACCTGGACTTGCGCAAACACCAGGAGCTCCGAAACCCAACGAAGCTTGAACCCCGCCTTGTCTCTGTTTTCAGCGCCTGGTCTGTAGAACTTGCAGAGAACCTCTTAGGTGCTCTAAGGGCAACGTCGCGTGTCGCACTGATGCTGGAGGTTGCCTGAGTCTCAACGCAAGGAAGGGAAGAAGGGAGGGAGGAAGTTTGCACTCACTCTAACACTCTTGAGTCTGTAACACTCTTTGCCTTCCCGCAGTGGCTTTTGAATCCCAGCTTACCTGTCCACGTTTGCTGCTGCTGCCACCCCTTCTGCAGGAAAGTCTGAGAACCACTGCTCTGAACAGTACGACCACTGTTGTCGTTTGTGCATGCCAACCACTGCTCTGAACAGTACGACCACTGTTGTCGTTTGTGCATGCCAACCACTGCTCTGAACAGTACGACCACTGTTGTCGTTTGTGCATGCCAACCACTGCTCTGAACAGTACGACCACTGTTGTCGTTTGTGCATGCCAACATTCTGATGTCACCACTCTGATTCATCCTTTTTGTCTACGTGGCGCGCGTGCAGGACGTTTCATGCTGAGAGTCTGGGTCCCACTTTATCTGTGTGAGGCTCGCCATCGCGACAACTTTCCAATGCTGACTCATCCTGGCGAACGACCGATGTCTCCTTCGCCCTAGAAGACGACCGATGTCTTCCTCTGGGAGACGACCGATGTCTTCCCTGGCGACGCCCTCATAACTCTCGCGCCCTGGCCACGTCCACATGCCTCGCGCCCTGGCAATGCCCGCATGCCTCGCGCCCGCGCGATGCCTGCATGCCGCTCGGGCCCGCGCGTTGCCTGCATGCCTCTCGCGCCCGCGCGATGCCTGCATGCCTCTCGCGCCCGCGCGATGCCTGCATGCTTCTCGCGCCCGCGCGATGCCTGCATGCCTCTCGCGCCCGCGCGATGCCTGCATGCTTCTCGCGCCCGCGCGATGCCTGCATGCCTCTCGCGCCCGCACGATGCCTGCATGCCTCTCGCGCCCGCGCGACGTCCACCTGGCGCTCATGTGTAGCAGGCGACCGGCGATCTCATAGCCTTCTAAACTTAACTTTTTCCTCCCTTTCTATTCTAAATAAAACATACATAGAATTCTTTTAAAATATATCTCTTTTTATTCCAATTCAATTTTACAGGTCCTTACAGAAACGAAAACCGGCGACCACGTCGCCCTCACTTCAGAAATAGCTAAACTATGGCTTGTATTGAAAATGAAGTCTAGCTTCCCTTACCTGGACTTGCGCAAAACACCAGGAGCTCCGAAACCCAACGAAGCTTGAACCACGCCTTGTCTCTGTTTTCAGCGCCTGGTCTGTAGAACTAGCAGAGAACCTCTTAGGTGCTCTAAGGGCAACGTCGCTTGTCGCACTGATGCTGGAGGTTGCCTGAGTCTCAACGCAAGGAAGGGAAGAAGGGAGAGAGGAAGTTTGCACTCACTCTAACACTCTTGAGTCTGTAACGCTCTTTGCCTTCCTGCAGTGGCTTTTGAATCCCAACTTACCTGTCCACGCATGCTGCTGCTGCCACCCCTTCTGCAGGAAAGCCTGAGAACCACTGCCCTGAACAGTACTACCACTGTTGTCGCTTGTGCATGCCAACCACTGCTCTGAACAGTACGACCGCGAGTGTCTCCTGCGCATGCCAACATTCTGATGTCACCACTCTAAACCACCCTTTTTGTCTACGTGGCGCGTGTGCAGGACGTTTCATGCTGGGAGTCTGGGTCCCACTTTACTCTGTGTGAAACTCGACGTCGTGCGATAACTTTCCACCGCTGACTCATCCTGGCGAACGACCGATGTCTCCTTCGCCCTGGAAGACGACCGATGTCTCCTTCGCCCTGGAAGCCGACCGATGTCTTCCTCTGGGAGACGACCGATGTCTTCCCTGGCGACGCCCTCATAACTCTCGCGCCCTGGCTACGTCCACATGCATCGCGCCCTGGCGATGCCTGCATGCCTCTCGCGCCTTGGCCACGTCCACATGCCTCGCGCCTTGGCAATGCCCGCATGCCTCTCGCGCCTTGGCCACGTCCACATGCCTCGCGCCCGCGCGATGCCTGCATGCCTCTCGCGCCTTGGCCACGTCCACATGCCTCGCGCCCGCGCGATGCCAGCATGCCTCTCGCGCCTTGGCCACGTCCACATCCCTCGCGCCCGCGCGATGCCTGCATGCCTCTCGCGCCCGCACGATGCCTGCATGCCTCGCGCCCTGGCGACGTCCACCTGGCGCTCATGTGTAGCAGGCGACCGGCGATCTCATAGCCTTCTAAACTTAACTTTTCCTCCCTTTTTAAATAAAACATACATAGAATTCTTTTAAAATATAACCCTTTTTATTCCAATTCAATTTTACAGGTCCTTACAGCTTCCATGGGTACCACATCACATAAAACATTTTCATTATAGTTTCCCATGGAAATTGGAATACTTACTTGGTTCTTGACTACTATACCTTCATCATCTTTAATCCACTAAAGTTTATAAGGTTTTGGATGAGGTACAGTAGTCAAGGCTAACTTATCAACCAATACAACAAGATCCACTATCCACTATCACTGAACAAATATTTCAAAAACTTTACAGCGAGTGTGGAATAGATTTTCTCATTGAGATTCTTCTATCTCAACATTTTGGCTGCCAAGTAGCCTCCTAACCATCATTAAGCTTCCTATATAAGCTTGGAATTCTCCTTTAGACTCCAAGATTTCACCTTCACTAGGTGAGGATGTAGAGTTGCTAGTGTCATCATTGTCATAATCATTTAAAAGCATATTTCTCTTTTTAGGACACTCAGAAACATAGTGTCCTCTTTCATGACAATGAAAGCACTGAACATCTCTTGTCTTGGGTTCTTTAGAAAAACTCTTTTCGTATTTTTCTTTTTCAATTTCTTTTTCTTTACCTGTATCTTTGGGTCTTTCATACCTAGATTTGGAAGGATAGCCCTCCCTTTTAAACTCTTTCCTAGAATAGGATGTGCTAGGATAATCTTTTCTAGAGCTGGATCTTCTTTTAATTTGTTACTCTACCCTAACACATAGTTGAACCAAATCATCTAAATCTTTGAAAGGTAAAAGTTCGACCCTATCTCTTATGTCTAAGTTAAGGCCACTCTGAAATCTGGAAATGGTTACTTCAGCCTTCTCCTTAACATTAGCCCTCAACATAATAGTTCCATTTTCTGCCTATACTCCTCTACTGATTTATCTCTCCACTAAAGTCTTTGGAGTTGATACATCAACTCCCTATCATAGTAGGAAGGAATATGGTGTTTCCTAAGGGCAAATTTTAGTTGAATCCAATGACGGATTTGAACTTCAGGATCTTTTAATAGTGCAGACCACCAATACATAGCTAATCCCTGAAAGCTAAATGTAGCTAGGGATACTTTTCTCTCTTCTTCCACATGATGACTAGCAAAAATTTGTTCCACCTTCATCTCCCAATCCGAAAATTCATCTATATCATTTCTACCATGAAAAGGAGTAAGATCTACCCTAGTTTCTCTTGGGAAATTGTCATATCTAAGCCTATGGCAATGTCCTCTATGTGTTTCCTCATTATGATCAGAGTTACTATCAGATTGTTCATGATGATCATAATTTCTTCTACGCCTATGCCTTTCTTCCTCACGCCCTTTTCCCATGTTTTAATTGAGAACTAATTGTCCAAACATTTCTCTCAACTCATCCATTTTTTTATCTGTATTTTCTCTGTTTCTCTAATTCTGTTCTCAAAATCCTAGCCTCTTCTTTCCACCCATAGTCATCTTCTATGTTTTTATTACTACCTTGAACACTAGATGCATGATTATGATCACTCATTTTGAAATTAAAAAGAAATGATTTTCACAAAAAAAAAAATTATTTCAAATGAGTGATAAAATATTTTCACAAATAGGTTTTAGAGTTGGTGAAGTTTCAATCAAAGTCAACAAGTCAAACTGTCTCCAAGTTCACTCCTAGGAAAGAGAGATGAGTCACTAGGACTGCTTAAATACCAAGTCTTCCCTTAGCTATAGCTTACCTCGGATAGTCTTAACAGAGTTTTTCCTCAAAAGAAACTTCAAAACAAATTTTCCCTAAATGTGATGTATGCAAGGTGTCCTAGTGATCAAAGGAAGATCAACTGCAAACAGGAGCAATCACCTAGGTATCATGGAGACTTAGAAATTAAACAAGAAAGAATTAAAGGCAAAGAAAATAAAGAAGGAAAGACGAAAAAGTAAACTAGTCGTGTCCTATGTGAAAGTGCAAGTGACACTTGGAGCCCCTTGACACACTTTTACGTCTAATGAACGGAATTAGCTATTACAATGTTTTTTAATGTGATTGATTTGAAAGCATTTTCCCCACCAACTAATGTAAAAAAACAAATAAGCAAGGAAAATAAACTTGAACACAAAGGTTCCGTGATACAATGCTACTATTACTACAATTTTTTTTTGTAATGATTTTCTTTTCTTCAAGTTGTCAAATCTTCCTTCACTTTATATGAACTTGATTCTTGTATTCAATTGCTGCCCTCTCCAAATAATTACTTTTTTTAGCCTTTAGCTATGAATCATCAAGTAGAAATTAGCTTCACAACTTCAAAACCAAACTTCCACTCAATATGAATTTCACCTTATGAGGCCAACAAGTAAAAAAATCAAGAAAAGCTCAATTAAAATTGCTAAACTCAAATGGAATTAATTTGACAGCTGCAAGGAGTATTTTAAGACACAAATCAACAATTAAAGCTAACAAAAACAGTGAGCACTCAAATAGAAAACCTAAGAATAGCACTAGAATAGATTTTAAAAACAAAAAATTCTAGAATGAAACAGACACTAAAACTTCCAAAATTTGTGAAAATTCATCCAGAAACATTTTGTGTATGAAATTTTTATGTGAGAATATCAACATAATATTGGATAAAAAAAAATTTAAGTCAAACGGATATGTATTCTGAGAGAAATAAATCAAACACTGCAGCACCAGTATTTAGAGATTGAAACTGTTTTTCAGCACTGGCAGAGATGATTCAAATATTTACTGGGGAAATATTATAATGAATTTGAATCCCAAACTTTTAACCCAACTCCACAACAAATCAAGAAAGGTGTGGTAAAAATTTCAGGTAAAAAAGTCCAAGGAAAAAGGTGCAGTAAATTTTTTTACTGAGAGAAACACCACACTGAAACTGTTTTTTTTCTGGGCTGAAACGTCCTGACTTTTACTGTTTATAACTTTTTTTCTATTTTGTTTTTGGACTTTCTGTTTTAATTGGATATCAATAACATCTGAATATGGTTCTGTGATTTTTTTCAGATTTTTTTACCAAAATACAAACTCACAATAAATTCTCACAATAGTGAAAAAATTTCACAAAAACTGGAAAAGAAGAAACCTAAGGGATTTGAAAGAAAAAAAAAGAATTGAAACTCAAGACATAATAGAAACCTAACTCTAATGAACTTGTTAATGATCTAATAACAAGATAAGAGACTCAAAAACATAAAATAAAAGTACACAAAAGGCACAAAAAAGACTCAAACCACATGGATATTCATTGTAAAAACAAGAAACAAAAAAATCAAACAAAGGACTACTTGATTTTATGACATATATGGAAACAACATGACTTACAACTAGAAATGGATCATAACATAAAAATGAAACCGGCATAAACTGTTTTTACCAAAAGAAAATGAAAGAAGACTCAACAAAATTCAAAAGCACACAAGATAAACTCAAAAAGAACTCATAAACACCAATATAGATGGTTCAAGAAAGAACAAGCTATTTGAACCGATTAAACCAAACAAACAAAAAAGAAAATGGTAAAACTAAAATGAAAACAGAATCAAGACATGAAAAACAACATGTAAACTGTAAGGACCTGTAAAATTAAATTGGAATAAAAGGGTATATTTTAAATGAATTCTAAGTATGTTTTTATTTAAAATAAAAAGGAAGGAAAGTGTAGCTTAGAAGACTATAAGATTTCCTGGTTAGTACATAATCGCCGGTCGCCTACTACACATGATCGCCAGGGCGCGAGGCATGTGGACGTCGCCAGGGCGCGAGGCATGTGGACGTCGCCAGGGCGCGAGAGGCATGCAGGCATCGCCAAGGCGCGAGAGGCATGCGGGCGTCGCCAGAGAGAGACATCGGTCGTCTTCCAGAGAGAGACATCGGTCGTCCGCCAGGATGAGACATCGGTGGATAGTCATCGCGCGAGCGGTCATCGGTGGAAGATTATCGCGCGATGTCGAGTTTCACACGAATAAAGTGGGACCTAGACTCCCAGCATGACACGTCCTGCACGCGCGCCATGTGGACAAAAAGGGTGGTTCAGAATAGTGACATCAGAAAGTTGGCATGCGCAAGAGACACTCAAGGTCGTACTGTTCAGGGAAGTGGTTGGCATGCACAAGAAGACAACCGTGGCCGTACTATTCAGTGAAACGTACACTGTGGCTTTCTTGCAGAGGGGGGGTGGTGGCAGCAGCATGCGTGGACAAGTAGGCTTGGATTCAAAAACCCACTGCGAGGAGGCAAAGAACGTTGCAGTGACTCAAGAGTGAAAGAGTGAGTGCATCTTCATCCCTCTCTTTTCTCTCCTTCGCGCTGCGATTCAGGCAACCTCAAGCACCAGTGCGACGAGCGACGACTGCCCTTGGACACTTGGGAGGTTCTCTGCAAGTTCTCCAGACCGGGACACTAAAACAGAGTGAAGGCATCTTTAAGCTTCGTTGGGTTTCGGAGTTCTTGGAGTTTTGCGCAAGTCCAGGTAAGGGAAGCTAGTACTCTACATTTATAAAAACGTTAGGCGAGTAAGTTCTGGAGTGAGGGCGACGTGGTCGCCGATTTTCATATTTCTTTTCACAATGCTCTGTTTTCATGTGTGGGGTGACGTGGTCGCCGGTTTTAACTTTGTTTCCGAAATCCCCTGCTTTTGAATGAGTTCGCCGATTTGGCGTTGTTTTTCGAACTCCCCTGTTTTAGTGCTGTTTGAAAACTGTTTGAGATTTAAATGTGAAATACATGTGATATTTGAAACTCTGAACCGTGGAATGAATGTTGCTGTGACTGAATCGTTTATTCAGTGTTGTATGATGTATTGATTTGTTGTGAATGTGGGATCAAGGAATAGTATTTTCAGGAAAGAAAATACTGTGTAAGATCGTGTATAATGTGTATTGACTAGGGGCTTGTCTAGAAGGAGATATCCTGACTCTGCTGATATAATGGAATCACATAGATGAAGTTATTCAGTTGTGGAGAGTCGAAGGAGGTTCATATGAATGGGTGAGTCGTGTGAAAAAGAACGAGCTCAGCCTGTTATATGAATTAACCCTGTCATACCGGGAGAGTGATGATATTGAGACTATGTATGCGCATGGCTGTGTGGATTTCACAGCGACCCTGTGTGGATTTCACAGTGGTGTGGTATGACAGGTGCAGATCTCTGAGCCTGAGTCAACGCACGAGTCTTCCGGAAGTGGGGTCATGTGTCTATAGGTTATGAGTCAGTGGAAAGTCTGACATGTGAACCATGAGTATCGAATGTATTGGATAGGCACTTGACGAGTTTGTGATATATGGGGATGTTGATGGTTGAAAATTGATATAGTGTATGAATGGTGTGAAGATTTATATTTTCTTCTGATATAAAGTTTGATATTTTAAGTTTTTAAAACATCTAGCTTACCCTTTTATCTGGTATTGTGATTGCTGTCTTAAACCTGTGATGATCGTGTATTTTTGCACGGGAGCAGACGAGGTTGCAGGTAGTAGAGCTCCTCAGTGAGTGGACACCGGTCGGAGATCACCCGTTTCTGTTTCTGTTAGGCGATCATCCTTTTTCTGTTGTCTGATAGGAGATCGCCCTCTTCTTCTGATAGGAGATCGCCTGTTTGTTTTTTTTGCTGTATTTCGTTTAAGTTTTGGAAATTGACCGAATTTGTATTAAACTCCCTGTGAGGAGAAACTTCATTACATATATATAATTTTGTTCACTTCAATATATTTATTTGCCTTTATTTTCATTATATAAATATGAATAGTATTTTGGCGGGATGTTACATTAATGGTATCAGAGCAGTTCGTCCTTAGGATGACCTGAGGGCTGTGGATCCATTGTGTTTCTTCTGCTCATAAAATTTATTTGAGTTTTAAATAACAACTATAGTGAAAGGTTTTCAAACGTTTTTGTATTGAAATTTTGTGTGTGCTTTAGTGAATATATGCCCTAACTGAAAATCTTAGTATTAAGAATGAGAGGGTCTTGATAAAGTGGTGAGGGTGCACACTCATAACTGGATCGAGATGATTCTCAATCTTAATTCCAAAGGTTTGATGTTTAGCATACATTGAATTCTGGTGTGATTTATGTCATTTTATTGAGTGTTTTTGTAATTGATTGAAAGTGGTTGTTTGGATTGTTGGTTGTATACCAGTAGCTGTTCTGGTGTTTTGCTTAAGGTTATAAGCATCATGATTCTGTTGATGAACTCAAATTCTTAATGACTTTGAGATGCTGACCTTTGTAAGGTCTAGATGTTACCTCCTGAATGAATTGATTTCTTATCGATCTCATTCTTGTAGTTGTAGGGAATATAGAAACCCATAGTTTCAAAATCTGAAACGAAGAAGATGGCACGTAGACCTTCTACCCCTCCCCAACCTTCTTCGGAAATGAGCCAGATTGCCAAGGCCATTGAGATGATGGCAACTGCCATCCAACAACAGAATGCAGCAATGGCTCAGAATCATCAAGCTGCTATGCACCATTGGGAAACTGCTCGGTCTGCTGAAACAAATTCCCACGTCGGTCAGCCTCAGGAACAGATGGGACTGACCGAGTTCATGAGGCACAACCCGCCCAAGTTCAGCGGGAATGCTACCCCTGATCAGGCAGATCAGTGGGTCAGAGAGTTGGAGAAAATCTTTAGGGCGACCTCCTGCCCTGAAGAGAAGAAGTTGGTGTTCGCCACCTTTTTGCTATCTGTAAGGACCTGTAAAAATTGAATTGGAATGAAAGTGGTATATTTAAATAATTCCAGAAGGTATTATTATTTAAAATACAAAGAGCTGGTAAATGAAGTTTCGTAGTAGTCGGACCTCGGACGTCGCCCAAGATCTGGGGTCAGCTGGTAGAGGTCGGTCGGATGATGTGTAGATCAAGAAGAGTAAAGGAAGAAAAGTTAAGTTTAGAAGGCTATGAGATCGCCGGTCGCCTGCTACACATGAGCGCCAGGTGGACGTCGCCAGGGCGCGAGGCATGCAGGCATCGTGCGGGCGCGAGAGGAATGCAGGCATCGCGCGGGCGCGAGGCATGCGGGCATTGCCAGGGCGCGAGGCATGCGGGCATTGCCAGGGCGCGAGGCATGCGGGCATTGCCAGGGCGCGAGGCATGTGGACGTGGCCAAGGCGCGAGAGGCATGCGGGCATTGCCAGGGCGCGAGGCATGTGGACGTGGCCAAGGCGCGAGAGGCATGCGGGCATTGCCATGGCGCGAGGCATGTGGACGTGGCCAAGGCGCGAGAGGCATGCGGGCATCGCCAGGGCGCGATGCATATGGACATAGCCAGGGCGCGAGAGTTATGAGGGCGTCGCCAGGGAAGACATCGGTCGTCTTCCAGGGCGAAGGAGACATCGGTCGTCTTCCAGGGCGAAGGAGACATCGGTCGTTCGCCAGGATGAGTCAGCAGTGGAAAGTTATCGCACGACGTCGAGTTTCACACAGAGTAAAGTGGGACCCAGACTCCCAGCATGAAACGTCCTGCACACGCGCCACGTAGACAAAAAGGGTGGTTCAGAGTGGTGACATCAGAATGTTGGCATGCGCAGGAGACACTCGCGGTCGTACTGTTCAGAGCAGTGGTTGGCATGCACAAGCGACAACAGTGGTAGTACTGTTCAGAGCAGTGGTTGGCATGCACCAGAGACAACAGTGGTCGTACTGTTCAGGGCAGTAGTTCTCAGGCTTTTTTGCAGAAATGGTGGCAGCAGCAGCATGCGTGGACAGGTAAGTTGGGATTCAAAAGCCACTGCGGGAAGGCAAAGAGCGTTACAGACTCAAGAGTGTTAGAGTGAGTGCAAACTTCCTCCCTCCCTTCTTCCCTTCCTTGCGTTGAGACTCAAACAACCTCCAGCATCAGTGCGACAAGCGACGTTGCCCTTAGAGCACCTAAGAGGTTCTCTGCAAGTTCTACAGACCAGGCGCTGAAAACAGAGCTAAGGCATCCTTCAAGCTCGGTGGGTTTTGAGCTCTCGGTGTTTTGCGCAAGTCCAGGTAAGGGAAGCTAGCCTTCATTTTCAATACAAGCCATAGATTAGCTGTTCCTGAAGTGAGGGCGACGTGGTCGCCGGTTTTCGTTTTCATCTTCGTGAATGCTCTGTTTCTATGTGTTTGGGCGACGTGGTCGCCGGTTTTATATACAGACTTCGAAATACCTTGTTTTTGAAACAGATCGCCGGTTTTGGCGTTGTTTGCGAACTCCCTGCTTTTGGTGTTGCTTTGAAACGGTTTGAGATTTAAATGAGATATTCGAAAAGAAGAACCTTGGAGTGAGTTTTGCTGCGATTGAAATCATTCATTTAAGTGTTGTATGATGTGTTGAATGCTGTGGATGTGGGATCAAGGCATAGTATTTTCAGGAAAGAAAATACCGTGTAAGATCGTGTAGGATGTGCATTGATCGGTGATGTCTATAATGGGATTATCCTGACTCTCCTGAGATAATGGATTCATATAGATGAGGTTATTCAGGCGTTGAGAGTCGAAGGAGGTTCATATGTATGGGTGAGTCGTGTGAAACAGAACGAGCTCGGCCTGTCATATGGATTAACCCTGTCATACTGTGATAATGGTGAACTTGAGATCGAGAATGTGTTGATGCGCATAGCTGTGGAAACATTACAACAGCTTTGTATGACAGGTGCAGAATCTCTGAGTCTAGTCAATGCACGAGTCTTCCGGAAGTAGTGTCAAGTGTCTTGTGTGCTGAGTCAGTGGAATTCTGATGTGGGAAATGAAAAACATTGAATTGATAGACACTTGGTGCATTATGTGAATAGAACGACTCTTGAAAATATTGTGAAACATGTGATTTCTTGATGGCTGTGTGATATGAATGAGAAAGTGATGGACTCTTGTGAATGTTTAAAAAGGCTGATCTACGTTGGTTGTCCAGTTTAAAATTTAAAGTTTAAAAATATCTAGCTTACCCTTTGTATTGTTCTCTGGCTGTTTTCTCTTAAAACTGTGATGATCGTGTATCTTACACGGGAGCAGATGATTTTCCAGGAAGTAGAGCTCCTTAGTGAGTGGTCGCCGGAAGGAGATCACCTGATTTCTGTTCTGGTAGCAGATCGGCTGTTTTGGGTCCTCTGATAGGAGATCGGCCTCGTCCTATAGGCGATCGGTCTCTTCCGATAGGAGATCGCCTGCTTTGTTTTTTTTACTGTATTTTGTTTATGTTTCTGGAAAATTTGACCGAATTTGTATTAAACTCCCTGTGAGGAGAAACCACATTTCATATATATTATATTTTGTTCACTTCAATCTATTTGTTACCTTTATTTTCATTATATACATTTGTATAGTATTTTGGCGGGATGTTACATTAATGGTATCAGAGCAGTTCGTCCTTAGGATGACCTGAGGGCTGTGGATCCATTGTGTTTCTTCTGCTCATGAAATTTATTTGAGTTTAAAATAACAACTATAGTGAAAGGTTTTCAAACGTTTTTGTATTGAAATTTTGGGTGTGCTTTGGTGAATATATGTTCTAACTGAAAATCTTAGTATTAAGAATGAGAAGGTCTTGATAAAGTAGTAAGGGTGCACACTCATAACTGGATCGAGATGAGTCTCAATCTTAATTCCAAAGGTTTGATGTTTAGCATATATTGAATTCTGGTGTGAGCTATTTCATTTTCCTGAGTGTCTTTGTAATGATTGAAAATGGTTGATTGGATTGATGACTGCATACCAGTAGTTGTTCTGGTATTATGCTTGATGTTATAAGCATTATGATTCTGTTGATGAGCTCAAATTCTTAATGACTTTGAGATGCTGACCTTTGTAAGGTCTAGATGTTACCTCCTGAATGAATTGATTTTTTATCGATCTCATTCTTGTAGTTGTAGGGAATATAGAAACCCATAGTTTCAAAATCTGAAAACGAGGAAAGATGGCGCGTAAACCTCCTACCCCTCCCCGACCTTCTTCAGAGATGGGTCAGATCGCCAGGGCCATGGAGATGATGGCAACTGCCATCCAACAGCAGAATACGGTAATGGCCCAGATTCATCAGGCTGTAATGAATCATTTGGAAACTGCTGGATCGGCTGCAACAGCTTCCCATGTCAATCAGCCTCGGGAGCAGGTGGGGATGACCGAGTTCATGAGGCACAACCCAACCCAGTTCCGTGGGAACGTTTCTCCGAACCAACCAGATCAGTGGATCAGGGAGTTCCATGCCTTAGTGGAGAAGGCAAAGAGGGTGGAGACCCTGGAGAGGGGTGGTTCCAGGGTAATCAGATCACACTCAGGGGGTCCCTCCAGTGGGAAGGCCAAGGTGCAGCACCCACAAAGCAAGCCTTATGCGAGACCTCCACCACATCGAGCAGGAGCAGTTCCACTCCAGTTTCAGCAGCAACAACCGTGGAAATCAAGGTGTTTCCGTTGTGGTGAGTTACATAACGTCAAGGTGTGCTCCAAGAGGAATTCAGAGAAAGGGTGTTTCACATGTCAAGAGATGGGGCACATTTCTAGAGATTGTCCTAACAGAAAAAGGATGACTCAACCCGTTAGTTCCCAGCAGTTGAGGAACAAAGGCAGCAGACCTCAGGCAGGAGGGAGAGTGTTTGCCATGTCTGGAGCGGAGACATCTCAGTCAGGTAACTTAGTACAAAGTGTTTACTCTATAGCTGGTAGAGGCGTTAGAATTTTGTTTGATTCAAGAGCGACACACTCTTTTGTGTCAAGCTTGTGTGTAGCCAAGTTGGGCCTTCTAGTGAAGGAGTTACCGTTTGAACGGTTGGTCTCTACACCTGCATCAGGACAGGTTACGACCCCCATAGTGTGCTCTGAACGTCCAGTGATGGTAGAGGGACGCAGGTTCAAAGTAAGTTTGATCTGCCTACCTCTTCAGGATCTGAATGTTACCCTAGGAATAGATTGGCTTTCTGCCAATCATGTTCTCATAGATTGCGATAGGCAGAAAATTAGCGGTTCCAGACCTCCAAGAGTCAGATGTGATATCTACTCAGCGAGGGTGGTCGGTGTTGGAGGAAGGGGCAAGGTGCTTCGTGAATCCTAGCTCAGTTGGGAGTGAAGAATGAAGAGGACGTAAGTAGGATACCTGTGGTGAAGGATTTCATGGATGTAATTCCAGAAGAAATATCTGGATTACCTCCTAAGAGGGAAGTGGATTTCTCTATTTGTTTTGGTACCTGGAGCTGGACCAGTGTCCATGACTCCCTACATAATGACTCCAGCTGAGTAGATGGAATTAAAGAAGCAAGTGTAAGTTAGAATTGGTTGTACCAAGGTTTAGTCTCAGCTACGTATAAGTCATGGAGGGTAAATAAGCAAGATGCTGGGGGTTTAAAGCTTAAGCATGTGTATCCATGGGAAGTACCAGAGTTAAAATTCCAAGAATGAATTTTTCTTTTGAAGCTTAGAAGATGTTCATGTCGATGAAACAGCATGAGATGACTCTAGCTTAACCACAAGCTTAAAAGGAAAGAGGAGATATTGTATTTATGTCTAAAGTTCAATTAGACAGAGAAAATTTGCTGAAGAATACCAAGTAGAGAAGTTACTGGGAGAAGAGAGAAAGCTTCACGCAGAATGGATGCTATTTTGTGGGTCGTGATTTGGAAGATGAGTATGGAAATGGTGGATGAGGAGTGATGAGAAAGGGAAATGGAAAGATATTCTTGTATCCAAATATGACTCGGAACTTGGGGGAAGCCGAGCTCATTCGAAATATCAATCGGGGTGGTGGAGAGATGTACGTAAGGTGTGCGAGGAGGGTGAAGATGATGGTTAGTTCCAAAAAGTCATTGTTTGGAAAGTTGGAGGCGGAGGGGATGTGAGATTTCAGGAGGATGCGTGGGCCACTAACTTTAACTTTAAAGCAACGTGGCTGGTCTATGTGCTTCAAGTGGATAAGTGTTCTACTTGTTCGACATAAGGATTTGAGGTCCCACCTTGAGAACTTTTATCTTATACGTATGTCATCCAAGTAGGATCAGGTGTGGAAGGGAATGTGGGTGGCAATAGTATGTGGTATCTTGGAGAAGAGGAATAGAGTTGTCCTTAAGCAAGAAATTCTGGATGCAGAGGAAATTTTCCAATCGGCTCCACTACTTACATGGTTGTGGTTGAGATATATAGTGCGTTCGTTCTTGTATGCCTTTTCAGATAGGCACCTGAATCCAAATCAATGCATCCAATGTATACATTGAACAAGGAGGAAATGATGGGAACAGGGAGCTGAGTTGGCAAAAAGAGTCATAATAATGATTTAGAAAGTAACAGCAACAGGAACTTTGTCTTTATAAGGTACAGAACTATGTAGCGTAGTGGTGAACAAAAGGTGTCCCTTTAGGGAGCGTGAGAATTTGATCAACAGTTGGGAAGTCAATGGATGGTTTTGATCAAATGCAGGAGTTGATTCTTAGAAGGATATTTCAGATCCTAGTTTGAATTAGCAAGGGGGGGGGGGCATGAGTAGTGGACAGCTGTCCCCTTTCCTTCCGATGAAGGGATCTTGCTCGACCAAGTCTTCAAGGTTGGAAGTAGAGTGTGAATGCTGGAGTTGGCGCTCAATTGAGCAGCATACTCCATATGCAGGGATGGAGAATGGAATTTCATGAAGTATTGGAGTAGTAAGAGTTGGTTCAACAGACAACCAAGAAGGTGAAACTGATGCAAGGCAGAATGAAAGCTTCTCAAAGTCGACAGATGTCCTATGCAGATCAGAGGAGAAGACCTTTGGAGTTTGCTGTTGGAGATCATGCATTTATGAAAGTGACACCGACCAAGGGTGTAGGACGAGCTATCAGATCTTAAGGAGGATCGGTCTAGTGGCTTATGAGATCGCCCTACCTCCCCATTTAGCGAATCTGCACAATGTCTTTCACGTGTCACAACCCTAGTCACGTGTTAGAAGTAGACGATGTACAGATCAGGGATGACTTGTTGTTGGGAGCGAAACCAGTCAGGATTGACGTTCAGCAGAGTAGGCAGCTCAGAGGCAAGACCATCAATAGGGTGAAAGTGGTGTGGGATGAGAGATCGGGTGATACAACTTAGGAATTAGAAGGAACCATGAGAGAAGCCTATCCCTACCTCTTTTCCTTGTGATTCAATTTTCGAGGACGAAAATTTTTCTTGTTGGGGAGAATGTAAGGACCTGTAAAAATTGAATTGGAATGAAAGTGGTATATTTAAATAATTCCAGAAGGTGTTATTATTTAAAATACAAAGAGCTGGTAAATGAAGTTTCATAGTAGTCGGACCTCGGACGTCGCCCAAGATCTGGGGTCAGCTGGTAGAGGTCGGTCGGATGATGTGTAGATCAAGAAGAGTAAAGGAAGAAAAGTTAAGTTTAGAAGGCTATGAGATCGCCGGTCGCCTGCTACACATGAGCGCCAGGTGGACGTCGCCAGGGCGCGAGGCATGCAGGCATCGTGCGGGCGCGAGAGAATGCAGGCATCGCGCGGGGCGCGAGGCATGCGGGCATTGCCAGGGCGCGAGGCATGCGGGCATTGCCAGGGCGCGAGGCATGTGGACGTGGCCAAGGCGCGAGAGGCATGCGGGCATTGCCAGGGCGCGAGGCATGTGGACGTGGCCAAGGCGCGAGAGGCATGCGGGCATTGCCATGGCGCGAGGCATGTGGACGTGGCCAAGGCGCGAGAGGCATGCGGGCATCGCCAGGGCGCGATGCATATGGACGTAGCCAGGGCGCGAGAGTTATGAGGGCGTCGCCAGGGAAGACATCGGTCGTCTTCCAGGGCGAAGGAGACATCGGTCGTCTTCCAGGGCGAAGGAGACATCGGTCGTTCGCCAGGATGAGTCAGCAGTGGAAAGTTATCGCACGACGTCGAGTTTCACACAGAGTAAAGTGGGACCCAGACTCCCAGCATGAAACGTCCTGCACACGCGCCACGTAGACAAAAAGGGTGGTTCAGAGTGGTGACATCAGAATGTTGGCATGCGCAGGAGACACTCGCGGTCGTACTGTTCAGAGCAGTGGTTGGCATGCACAAGCGACAACAGTGGTAGTACTGTTCAGAGCAGTGGTTGGCATGCACCAGAGACAACAGTGGTCGTACTGTTCAGGGCAGTAGTTCTCAGGCTTTTTTGCAGAAGTGGTGGCAGCAGCAGCATGCGTGGACAGGTAAGTTGGGATTCAAAAGCCACTGCGGGAAGGCAAAGAGCGTTACAGACTCAAGAGTGTTAGAGTGAGTGCAAACTTCCTCCCTCCCTTCTTCCCTTCCTTGCGTTGAGACTCAAACAACCTCCAGCATCAGTGCGACAAGCGACGTTGCCCTTAGAGCACCTAAGAGGTTCTCTGCAAGTTCTACAGACCAGGCGCTGAAAACAGAGCTAAGGCATCCTTCAAGCTCGGTGGGTTTTGAGCTCTCGGTGTTTTACGCAAGTCCAGGTAAGGGAAGCTAGCCTTCATTTTCAATACAAGCCATAGATTAGCTGTTCCTGAAGTGAGGGCGACGTGGTCGCCGGTTTTCGTTTTCATCTTCGTGAATGCTCTGTTTCTATGTGTTTGGGCGACGTGGTCGCCGGTTTTATATACAGACTTCGAAATACCTTGTTTTTGAAACAGATCGCCGGTTTTGGCGTTGTTTGCAAACTCCCTGCTTTTGGTGTTGCTTTGAAACGGTTTGAGATTTAAATGAGATATTCGAAAATAAGAACCTTGGAGTGAGTTTTGCTGCGATTGAAATCATTCATTTAAGTGTTGTATGATGTGTTGAATGCTGTGGATGTGGGATCAAGGCATAGTATTTTCAGGAAAGAAAATACCGTGTAAGATCGTGTAGGATGTGCATTGATCGGTGATGTCTATAATGGGATTATCCTGACTCTCCTGAGATAATGGATTCATATAGATGAGGTTATTCAGGCGTTGAGAGTCAAAGGAGGTTCATATGTATGGGTGAGTCGTGTGAAACAGAACGAGCTCGGCCTGTCATATGGATTAACCCTGTCATACTGTGAGAATGGTGAACTTGAGATCGAGAATGTGTTGATGCGCATAGCTGTGGAAACATTACAACAGCTTTGTATGACAGGTGCAGAATCTCTGAGTCTAGTCAATGCACGAGTCTTCCGGAAGTAGTGTCAAGTGTCTTGTGTGCTGAGTCAGTGGAATTCTGATGTGGGAAATGAAAAACATTGAATTGATAGACACTTGGTGCATTATGTGAATAGAACGACTCTTGAAAATATTGTGAAACATGTGATTTCTTGATGGCTGTGTGATATGAATGAGAAAGTGATGGACTCTTGTGAATGTTTAAAAAGGCTGATCTACGTTGGTTGTCCAGTTTAAAATTTAAAGTTTAAAAATATCTAGCTTACCCTTTGTATTGTTCTCTGGCTGTTTTCTCTTAAAACTGTGATGATCGTGTATCTTACACGGGAGCAGATGATTTTTCAGGAAGTAGAGCTCCTTAGTGAGTGGTCGCCGGAAGGAGATCACCTGATTTCTGTTCTGGTAGCAGATCGGCTGTTTTGGGTCCTCTGATAGGAGATCGGCCTCGTCCTATAGGCGATCGGTCTCTTCCGATAGGAGATCGCCTGCTTTGTTTTTTTTACTGTATTTTGTTTATGTTTCTGGAAAATTTGACCGAATTTGTATTAAACTCCCTGTGAGGAGAAACCACATTTCATATATATTATATTTTGTTCACTTCAATCTATTTGTTACCTTTATTTTCATTATATACATTTGTATAGTATTTTGGCGGGATGTTACATTAATGGTATCAGAGCAGTTCGTCCTTAGGATGACCTGAGGGCTGTGGATCCATTGTGTTTCTTCTGCTCATGAAATTTATTTGAGTTTAAAATAACAACTATAGTGAAATGTGTGATTTCTGGGTGATCAGGTGAAGGGTATTGAGAAAATCTATAGCTTTACGTGAATATCTTGAAAATTGCTTACCCTGACTTAAATGTTCTTATTTAAACTCTCTTTAAAATATCTAGCTTACCCTGCGTGTTTTGCTCGTTGGCTGTTGTTCTCTTTAAACTGTGATGATCGTGTATAACTTACACGGGAGCAGATGATTTTCCAGGGAGTAGAGCTCCTTAGTGAGTGGTCGCCGGAAGGAGATCGCCTGATTTCTGTTCTGGTAGCAGATCGGCTGTTTTGGGTCCTCTGATAGGAGATCGGCCTCGTCCTATAGGCGATCGGTCTCTTCCGATAGGAGATCGCCTGCTTTGTTTTTTTTACTGTATTTTGTTTATGTTTCTGGAAAATTTGACCGAATTTGTATTAAACTCCCTGTGAGGAGAAACCACATTTCATATATATTATATTTTGTTCACTTCAATCTATTTGTTACCTTTATTTTCATTATATACATTTGTATAGTATTTTGGCGGGATGTTACACTATCTGGAGAAGCCGAGTTCTGGTGGATGGGAGCTCAGCAGATGATGGAAGCCAGAGCTGAAGTGTTAGACTGGGAGAGCTTCAGGGTGAGGTTCCTGGAGAAATACTTCCCAGATAGTGCAAAGATTGCGAAGGAAGCAGAATTCCTCAGATTGGAGCAGGGGGAGATGTCTGTGAACGCCTATGCTGCTCGGTTTGAGTCCCTCGCCCGATTCTATACC
>CM023864.1:25813232-25903607 GCA_013389735.1 Phaseolus lunatus
CGCATGCCAACATTCTGATGTCACTATTCTGAACCACCCTTTTTCGTCTACGTGGCGCGCGTGCAGAACGTCTCATGCTGGATGTCTGGGTCCCACGTTCTCTGCGTATAACTTAACGTAGCGCAATGACCTTTTCACCGATACCACAGGCGCGAAGACTATCCACCGATGACCTCTCGCGCGAAGTGCTAACAAACCGATGACCTCTCGCGCGAAGTGCTAACAACCGATGACCTCTCGCGCGAAGGCTAACAACCGATGACCTCTCGCGCGAAGGCTAACAACCGATTACCCTCGCGCGAAGGCTAACAACCGATGACCTCTCGCGCGAAGGCTACAAATCCGATGACCTCTCTCGCGAAGCTAACAACCGATGACCTCTCGCGCGAAGGCTAGCAACCGATGACCTCTCGCGCGAAGGCTAACAACCGATGACCTCTCGCGCGAAGGCTCACCCGATGACCTCTCGCGCAAGGCTAACAACGATGACCTCTCGCGCGAAGGCTAACAACCGATGACCTCCTCCCCCTGATGATGCCCGCATGCCCCTCGCGCCCAGGCGATCCTGCATGCCTTGCGCCCTGGCGATGCTCGATGACACATCGCCACGCCTTCCTGGAGGTTCTTCATTCCACTATGTTACATCCAAGGTATTCTCTCCACAAGGCTTGGTGACGTCGGTAGCTTCACACTTCCAAGAGTTGATTAGCACAAGTCCTCGTGCGCCCAAGCGTGTAACGTTAAGGATGATTCTCTTATGCTCAAGTATAGAGCTTCGCCTGCCCAGCGTATCCAAGGTTTAACCCACACCTTGATACGCGTGGCTTTTGGGACGCACCAGGGTTGATCCAACATTTTGGCTACACACTAAGTGTAGTTTCGGCGATTAGGTGTACTCTAGGCGACAGGCTACTAGGTACACACAGGCGATAGGCGTTCAAGCATAAGCTAGGCGATAGGCGTTCAAGTGCCAGAGAAGTTGGAGATCGCCTACCCGCTTAATAACGGCGATCTCGTAGGCTTCTCAGCTATACATTCCTTCCTTTATATTTAAATAAACACGTGCTTCGAATTTATTTATAATATAACACTTTTATTCCAATATAAACTTCTAGGTTCTTACACAAGACATAGTATTTTCAGGAAAGGAAATACCGTGTCGAGATTTGGTTGTGAAGTGTATTGATCTGTAAGTATCCTGTGAATGAGGCGATCCTGACTCTGCTGAGGTAATGGAATCATATAGAGGAAGTTACTCAGTTGGTGAGAGTCGAAGGAGGTTCATATGAATGGGTGAGTCGTGTGAAAAAGAACAAGCTCGGCCTGTCATATGGATTAACCCTGTCATACTGTGAGAGTGATGAATTGAGATCGAGTTTGTGTTGATGCGCATGGCTGTGGAAACATTGCAGCAAATTAAGTATGACAGGTGCATGTCTCTGGATGCTAGGTTCAACGCACGAGTCTTCCGGAAGTGGTGTCAAGTGTCTTGTGTGATGAGTCAGTGAAGTCTGACGCGAGAAATGAGAAACTTTGAATTGATAGACACTTGATATATGTTGTGATTTTAATGACCTTCGAGGAATCGTGCAATATGTGTTTAGTTGATGGTTTACGTGGGTATCTTGAATTTGTTTTACCTTGATTTTAAAGTTCATATCTAACTCTTTTTAAATGTCTAGCTTACCCTGTGTTTCTTTTGTGTTGTGTTTGGCTTTTTTTCTTAAACCTGTAATGATCGTGTATAATTTACACGGGAGCAGATGATGTTGCAGGAAGTAGAGCTCCTTAGTGAATTGTCGCTGGAAGGAGATCGCCTGTTTTCTATATCTGTTGGGCGATCACCCCTTTTGCTGCTTTCTGATAGGAGATCGCCTTTATGATAGGAGATCGCCCTTCTAATAGGAGATCGCCCTTCTGTCAGGAGATCGCCTATCTTTCTATTGTATTGTATTTTGTTTACGTTTTCATGGAAAAGTGACTGAATTTGTATTAAACTCCCTGTGAGGAGAAACTTAATTTTATATATATAATTTTGTTCACTTCAATCTATTTATTTCCTTTATTTTCATTTTATATTTATTCCAAAGTAATTTGGCGGGATGTTACATTAATGGTATCAGAGCAGTTCGTCCTTAGGATGACATGAGGGCTGTGGATCCATTGTGTTTCTTCTGCTCATGAAATTTATTTGAGTTTAAAATAACAACTATAGTGAAAGGTTTTCAAACGTTTTTGTATTGAAATTTTGTGTGTGCTTTGGTGAACATATGCTCTAATTGAAAATTTTAGTATTAAGAATGAGAAGATCTTGATAAAGTAGTGAGGGTGCACACTCATAACTGGATAGAGATGATTCTCAATCTTAATTCCAAAGGTTTTATGTTTAGCATACCTTGAATTCTGGTGTGATTTACTTCATTTTATTGAGTATTTTCGTATTGATTGAAAGTGGTTGTTTGGATTGATGATTGTATACCAGTAGCTATTCTGGTGTTTTGCTTAAGTTTATAAGCGCTATGATTCTGTTGATGAGCTCAAATTCTTGATGACTTTGAGATGTTGACCTTTGTAAGGTCAAGATGTTACCTCCTGAATGAATTGATTTCTTATCGATCTCATTCTTGTAGTTGTAGGGAATATAGAAACCTGTAGTTTCAAATCTGAAACGAAGAGAGATGGCACGTAGACCTTCTACCCCTCCCCAACCTTCTTCGGAGCTGAGCCAAATTGCTAAGGCTATCGAAATGATGGCAACTGCCATCCAACAACAGAATGCAGTGATGGCTCAGAACCATCAAGCTACAATGCACCACTGGGAAACTGCTCGGTCGGCTGAAACAAATTCTCAGGCCAGTCAGCCTCAAGAACGGATGGGACTGACTGAGTTCATGAGGCACAACCCACCCAAGTTTAGTGGGAATGCTACCCCTGATCAGGCAGATCAATGGGTCAGAGAGTTGGAGAAAATCTTTAGGGCGACCTCCTGCCCTGAAGAGAAGAAGTTGGTGTTCGCCACCTTTTTGCTATCTGGGGAAGCTGAGTTCTGGTGGATGGGAGCTCAGCAGATGATGGAGGCCCGAGAGGATGTGTTGGACTGGGAGAGCTTCAGGGTGAAGTTCCTGGAGAAATACTTCCCAGACAGCGCAAGGTTTGCGAGGGAAGCTGAGTTCCTAAAGTTGGAGCAGGGGGATATGTCTGTGAACGCCTATGCTGCTCGGTTTGAGTATCTCGCCCGATTCTACACCCAGGCGACCTCTGAGGCTTGGAGGTGTAGGAAGTTTGAAGAGGGACTGAAGCATGGGCTGAAGAGGACCATAGCCCCGATGTGCATCAGGGAATTTCACGCCTTAGTAAAGAAGGCGAAGATGGTTGAGACCCTGGAAAAGGGTGATTCTCGGGTGATCAGGTCACACCCAGAGAGTTCTTCCAGTGGGAAGGCTAAGGTGCAGCACCCACAAAGCAAGCCTTATGCGAGACCTCCACCACGTCGGGCGGGAGCAGCGTCACCCCAGCTTCAGCAGCAACAACCTTGGAAACCCAGATGCTTCACGTGCCAAAAGATGGGGCACATTTCTAGAGATTGCCCAAGCAGGAATGGTCCGACTCAACCCAGCAGTTCTCAGCAGTTGAGGAACGAAGGCAGCAGACCTCAGGCAACAGGGAGAGTGTTTGCCATGTCAGGAGCAGAAGCGTCTCAGTCAGGTAACCTCGTGCAAGGTGTTTGTTTTATAGCTGGTAGAGGTGTAAAAGCCTTGTTTGATTCGGGAGCGACACACTCCTTTGTGTCAAGCATGTGTGTAGCCGAGTTGGGCCTTCTAGTGAAGGAGTTACCTTTGGAACTGTTGGTCTCTACACCTGCGTCAGGACAGGTGTTGACCTCTACAGTTTGCCCTGAATGTCCAGTGATAGTAGAGGGACACAGATTCAAAGTGAACTTGATCTGCCTACCTCTTCAGGACCTGGATATTATCCTGGGAATGGATTGGCTAGCTGCCAATCACGTTCTCATAGACTGCGGTAGTCAGAAGATAGCGTTTCCAGACCTCCAAGAGCCAGATGTGATATCAGCTCAGCACGGGTTGTCGGAGTTGGAAAGAGGGGCGAGGTGCTTCATGATGTTAGCTCGGTTGGAAGTGAAGAATGAAGGGGACGTAAGCAGAATACATGTGGTGAAAGAATTCATGGATGTATTTCCAGAAGAAGTACCTGGGTTACCCCCTAAGAGAGAAGTAGAATTCTCCATTGATTTAGTGCCTGGAGCTGGACCAGTGTCAATGGCACCTTACAGGATGGCACCAGCCGAGTTGGTGGAATTAAAGAAGCAAGTGGAAGAATTGTTGGAGAAACAATTCATCAGACCCAGTGTATCTCCATGGGGGGCTCCAGTGCTCCTAGTTAAGAAGAAGGATGGAGGGTCTCGGCTGTGTATAGATTACAGGCAGTTGAACAAGTTGACCATCAAGAACAAGTACCCCCTACCTAGGATTGATGATTTGATGGATCAAATACATGGAGCCTCGGTGTTCTCCAAGATTGATCTGAGATCGGGGTACCACCAAATTTTGGTTAAAGCTAAAGATGTGCAAAAGACAGCTTTTAGGTCTCGGTATGGGCACTATGAGTATGTGGTGATGCCGTTTGGAGTAACCAATGCTCCAGCTCTGTTCATGGACTACATGAATAGGATTTTTCGCCCTTTCTTGGATAAGTTTGTGGTAGTCTTCATAGACGACATACTCATTTACTCAAGGACTGATGTGAGTCTCTTATGAACCTTTCTTGGTTTGGGTTGAGTTGATATAGGTTTCATTGTATTCATGACACTTTCAAGAATTAGGATCAAAATTCTAAAGAGCAATTAATAGAGTTTCTACTCAAGAAAACAAAGGTTCATACTAAAAACACATGAATAGGTAACTTGTAGTGTAAGATAACAATGGAATATGAATGGGTAATTCAAGAACAGTACCAAACTTCAAATGAAACACAAGAACAACATAAGAACACCAAGAACAAGTGAAAATACTGATTGAAATTCAATAGGAATTAGAAAATCACAAAGAAATTCATCAAAGAACAAAAACCCATGGATGGAAAACAAGAACAACACATGTATATGGAAACCCATGGTTTGGACGAAATTAAAACAGCAAGAAAACAAGGAAATAAACCAACAAAGTGCAGAACAATGGCAGCAAATGAAAGGAAACAACTCATGGAAAGATTGAACCGATTAAAAAAGGAAAAACTACAAGAAAACACAAATGGGTATTTTTAGAAGATGAATAGAAATGACTTATGTGGTTGTAGCCTTTTGGAGATGTGATTCACGCCACTTGGAGGGTGGTTCTTCCAAGATGAGTGGGTGGTGCCGCCACTTGAGAGTCTCCAAAGCTCACAAGATAAGACATGAAGGAGAAGAAGAGACAAGTCTCACAAACTCACTCTCTCTCAATTTCAAGATAGTTTCTTTTCTTCTAACTTTCAACTCTTTTTTATTCAAAGTACCAAGAACCCCTATTTATAATGGAGAGGGCTGGTCATGTTACAAAGGGGAAGGAGTGGGAAGAGTCACTCTTCTAGCTCCTTCTAGTGCCTAAGAGAGAAAGGAGTAGAAAAGTCACTTTTTCCACTTTTCCCTAAAGAAAGTGCCTAAAATGCCTTACATTTAGAGGTTTCTTTTGGTTTTCCTCTTTGGCATACTCCGAAGGATATTTCTATATTATTTACAAATTTATACAAGATTATTTACAAATATTTATTTATACTACTATCTTTTGAATTTTCAAGAGAACCCAAAATGTTCTACTTTTTAAGAAGACTAGTAAGAAGAATTTTAAATGCTTGGGTGGATGACCTCTTCCTCCATTAGTGAAATCCTCTTCTACTTGATCTCCATCATGCTCCCCAGGTTGGAGAGAATTCGTCCACGAATTTAGAATCCCTACATATAACAAAGTCAGTTTGCTATCAAATAAAGCAGTGGATGATAATAAAGACAAACTTGACTTAGCATTATGAATCATTGGGATGTTGGAAAAAGAAGTCCTATAGACAGACCATGTTGGAAAAAAATGTGTGGGAATGATTATTTTCTTTGGAAAAATTCTCTTTAAAGGGTAAAAACCATTAATAGGTATGGAAAAGTCATCCCTAACATTTTTCAACCAATATGGAGTGCAAGTAGGAACTTTTGGTAATGAAAAAGACAAAGAAGAAGAATACCTTGGATACTCAAATTGAGGCATAGCATGAGTCAAAAAGATTGATTTAGTTGATAAGGTATTATGACTCAGTTTATCATTTTCTTCTTTTTCATTTTCTCTTTTATTTTTCATTTTTAATTGGTCCTCATGAACTTCTTGTGGAGAGAGGGGTTTTAAGGTAACCTTGCGCACTTGGAAGGAAAAAGACATTATATTGGTGAGGCCATCATGTAAAACATGTCTATCAAATTGCCAAGGCCTCCCTAAAAGAATATGGGTTGCTTCCATAGGCACAACATCACATAAAACCTCATCTTTATACTTTCCTATTTCAAAATTTATGAGGACTTTTTTATTAACCATGATTTCTCCATTTTTAGTAAGCCATTGGAGCTTAAAGGGCTTGGGATGAGAGATAGTGGGTAACACAAGCTTCTCCACCACTCTTGTACTAGCCACATTTGTACAACTACCCCCATCAATTATCATGGAACATAACTTTTTGTTGATAAGGCACCGGGTATGGAAAATATTTTCTCTTTGGGTATCATCCAAAGGTTTTTGAATTGTGCCCATCATGCGCCTTATCACCAATAAGTCACCTTCACATGGTATTTTACATTCATTATCACTAGGGCTAGGGGAAGGGGAGTTAGATTTAGAAGAATTATCACTATGTTCACTTACAACTAAACCCCCTTTTACCATCATGGTTCTTTTTGTTGGACAATTTGCGGCTATATGACCATAACCTAAACACTTAAAACATTTCTTACTTGAGGTTTTGGTTGGTGATTTATTAGTTGAAGTGGAAGGCTTTGAATCCTTGGATTTGAAAGATGAATCTTTAGAAGGAAATTTGTACAAAGACTTGTTTTTATTTTTCCAAGAGTTGTTGTAATAGCCATCATTATGAGTATTTTTGAAAGCAAGTTTCTTTGCAATTTGGGTTTCAACCTTGATGGCAAGGTGAACCAAGTTTTCTAAAGAAGAGTACTCATAAAGTTCAACAACATCTTGAATGTCCCTTCTAAGACCACTTACAAATCTAGCCATCTTAGCTTCATTACTTTCATGTATATCAACTTTAAGCATAAGCGTTTCTAGCTCTTTAAAATAAGCATCCACACTTAGCGTGCCTTGGTGAAGCCTTTGGAGCTTCAACAATAGGTCTTTCCTAAAGTGTGGTGGAACAAATCTAGCGTGCATACACTCTTTCAAATTGTTCCAAGAAACCACGGGAGGTCTCTTGTTTAGCCCAATGTCCATAAGAGTTTTATGCCACCATTGCATGGCATAGTCTAGAAATTCTAAAGTAGCTAGTTTTACCCTTTGGTCTTCTTGGACCTCATGTACATGAAAGATTTGTTCAACCTTTGCTTCCCACCCCAAATATACATTTGGATCACCTTCACCACTAAAGCTAGGTAATTTTACAAAAGGCATATAAGGCTTTGCCACATGTTGGCGCCTTTCTTCATAATGATGATGCCTCCTCCATTCGGTTTCATCTTCATGTCCATGATAGTTGGAAGAAGTTCTTGATGAATGCCTTGAAGAATGGCGTCTTCTATGGTGTGTATGGCTGGACCTTTCATTAGTCACTTCAAGCCTTTGCAATCTTTCTTCCAATTGTCTTATAGCTTCATCTTTTTGTGCAAGTGACCTTTTGGCTTCTTTTAATTCACCAAGAATGAAAGCTTTTTGTGGAGAGTGTGGTTTGGAAGATTCTCCACTTGAATATTGAGCCATTTTCAAAACAGTACAGCAAACACAAATAGCAAACAATTAAAGAAAACAAGGTTAGAAAACAAAGAAATAAGTGGTGCGGTTTTGGTAAAAAATTAAGGCACTCAAAATCACTCCAAGAAATTATACTTCCCTCAATCAAGCTTCTCTTGTGGAATGGAGTAACCTCAAATGAAAGATGCCAAAGCACTCAACCACTCATCCAAAAATAACCACCACAAAACTTAAAGAACAATAAAAGACAAGCAAGAAAAGGTACAAAACAAGAAAGGGTAGTGCAAAAAGAATACAAGATATATGACAAAACTTAAGGAATGAAAGACAAGCAATAAAAGGTACACAATAAGACTCAAAGAATACTCACTAAACTTTATAATCAAGAAAGAAAGTACAACTCATAAACTTGTCAAAATACAAGGATCAAAAGTTCCACAAAGTAGACAACAATTTGCCAATCACTATGAATCCAACTTTGGTATGAAAATTAATGTGCAAAAGAATGAATAGATGCAAATACCAAACTGTTTTGAAGGATTTAAAAACAGAATTGGTTCTGTTTTGTTCTGTTTCAGTTCTGTTTTTTTTTTCTTTTTTTTTTTTTATACCAAATGGAACTTATGTAGTGAAAGAACCATAATATGCATCATATGGAAGTTGAAACATCAATCAAATTGCACAAAAATTTTATGAAGGATTCAAGACAACTGAACACTTGAAATCAAATGTTTGGAACCTCCAATCACAAGTACTAAAACAAATTCAAGAGAAACACAAACTTTCAAAATCAAAAGCAAGCAAGTAGAGACAAGATTTGGACACCTAGAACACTATGAACATAAAACTCAAAGCAAAAAGTATGATCAATGAAAAGGCACAACTAAAACATATTCAAACCAAACAAAAGTATGAATATAAGGTGCTGGAAAAACAAGAAACACGAAATTATAGGTGCTGGAAAAAAAAATTGCCCAAAAAGAAAGTGTCTATTCAACTCACAATCAACAAATCAACACCATGGCTCTAGATACCACATGATGTGAGTCTCTTATGAACCTTTCTTGGTTTGGGTTGAGTTGATATAGGTTTCATTGTATTCATGACACTTTCAAGAATTAGGATCAAAATTCTAAAGAGCAATTAATAGAGTTTCTACTCAAGAAAACAAAGGTTCATACTAAAAACACATGAATAGGTAACTTGTAGTGTAAGATAACAATGGAATATGAATGGGTAATTCAAGAACAGTACCAAACTTCAAATGAAACACAAGAACAACATAAGAACACCAAGAACAAGTGAAAATACTGATTGAAATTCAATAGGAATTAGAAAATCACAAAGAAATTCATCAAAGAACAAAAACCCATGGATGGAAAACAAGAACAACACATGTATATGGAAACCCATGGTTTGGACGAAATTAAAACAGCAAGAAAACAAGGAAATAAACCAACAAAGTGCAGAACAATGGCAGCAAATGAAAGGAAACAACTCATGGAAAAGATTGAACCGATTAAAAAAGGAAAAACTACAAGAAAACACAAATGGGTATTTTTAGAAGATGAATAGAAATGACTTATGTGGTTGTAGCCTTTTGGAGATGTGATTCACGCCACTTGGAGGGTGGTTCTTCCAAGATGAGTGGGTGGTGCCGCCACTTGAGAGTCTCCAAAGCTCACAAGATAAGACATGAAGGAGAAGAAGAGACAAGTCTCACAAACTCACTCTCTCTCAATTTCAAGATAGTTTCTTTTCTTCTAACTTTCAACTCTTTTTATTCAAAGTACCAAGAACCCCTATTTATAATGGAGAGGGCTGGTCATGTTACAAAGGGGAAGGAGTGGGAAGAGTCACTCTTCTAGCTCCTTCTAGTGCCTAAGAGAGAAAGGAGTAGAAAAGTCACTTTTTCCACTTTTCCCTAAAGAAAGTGCCTAAAATGCCTTACATTTAGAGGTTTCTTTTGGTTTTCCTCTTTGGCATACTCCGAAGGATATTTCTATATTATTTACAAATTTATACAAGATTATTTACAAATATTTATTTATACTACTATCTTTTGAATTTTCAAGAGAACCCAAAATGTTCTACTTTTTAAGAAGACTAGTAAGAAGAATTTTAAATGCTTGGGTGGATGACCTCTTCCTCCATTAGTGAAATCCTCTTCTACTTGATCTCCATCAAGGACCGAGGAAGAACATGAAGAACATCTGAGGACAGTATTGGAGATTCTAAGGGAGAAGCAGCTCTATGCCAAGTTCTCTAAGTGTGAGTTCTGGCTGAGGGAAGTCAACTTCTTAGGACATGTGATATCTGCCCAGGGGATCTCGGTGGATCCAGCCAAAGTGGAGGCAGTGCTTCAATGGGAACGTCCTAAGACAGTTACTGAAATAAGGAGTTTTGTGGGCCTAGCTGGCTATTATCGGCGGTTTATTGAAGATTTTTCCAAGGTAGTGGCTCCTTTAACACAACTGACCCGCAAGGATCAACCTTTTGCTTGGACCGACCGATGTGAGCAGAGCTTCAAGGAACTAAAGGAAAGGTTGACTAGTGCTCCAGTGCTGGTGATCCCAGAGGTGGGAAGACCTTTTGAGGTCTACTGTGATGCTTCACATCAGGGTCTGGGATGTGTTTTGATGCAAGAGAAAAGAGTGGTTGCATATGCTTCAAGGCAACTCAAGGTCCATGAGAGGAACTACCCTACGCATGATTTGGAATTGGCGGCTGTGGTGTTTGCCTTGAAGATCTGGAGGCACTATTTATATGGAGCTCGGTTCCAGGTGTTCAGTGACCATAAGAGCCTGAAATACCTGTTCGATCAGAAGGAACTAAAAATGAGACAAAGAAGGTGGATGGAGTTTCTAAAGGACTACGATTTTCAACTCATGTATCATCCAGGAAAGGCCAATGTAGTGGCAGATGCCTTGAGTAGAAAATCAGTACAAGTAGCCACCATGATGATGGAAGAGCAGAAACTGATCAAGCAATTCAGAGACTTAAACCTTGGGGTAGAATTTCATGTAAATCACATTAGTTGTAGTAAGCTGGCTATAACTAATGACTTCCTTGGAACGATAAAGGACAAGCAGTTGGAGGACCCTAGTCTGAAGCGTACTGTGGAGTCACTAGGGACCGACCAGGCTAAAGGCTTTGTGATGGGCAATGATGGGATCTTGAGATTTGAGGGCAGGATTTGCATACCTGCAAATGAAGAGTTGAAGAAGATGGTCCTAGAGGAAGGTCACAAGAGTCGCCTTAGCCTACATCCAGGCATGAACAAGATGTACCATGACTTGAAGGAGTCATTTTGGTGGTCAGGCATGAAGAGAGACATCGCCCAGTATGTTACTACCTATTTGACGTGTCAGAAGGCAAAGGTAGAGCATCAAAGGCCTGGCGGGTTGTTACAGCCATTGGATATCCCTGAGTGGAAATGGGACAGCATTGCCATGGATTTTGTCACCCATTTACCCAGATCGGTAAAGGGCCATGATGCAATCTGGGTCATCACTGATCGGCTGACGAAGAGTGCTCACTTTCTCCCAGTGAACATGAGGATGCCTATGACCAAGTTGGCACAGTTGTACATCAAAGAAATAGTGAGGTTGCATGGAGTGCCCTCCAGCATTGTTTCGGATAGGGATCCCAGGTTCACTTCGCGGTTTTGGCAAACCTTACAAGATTGCTTGGGAACTAAGTTGAGGATGAGCTCTGCATATCATCCCCAAACAGATGGTCAGTCAGAGAGAACGATCCAGTCCTTGGAAGATCTGCTGAGGACGTGTGTCTTGGATCAATTGGGGAATTGGGACGAGGTGTTGCCACTGGTGGAGTTTACCTATAATAACAGTTATCACGCTAGTATTGGGATGGCACCATATGAAGCCCTGTATGGGAGGAAATGCAGAACTCCCTTATGTTGGTACCAGGAGGGCGAAGCAGTCTTGGTTGGGCCAGAGTTGATTCAGCAGACGACCGAGAAGGTGTAAGGACCTGTAAAATTGAATTGGAATAAAAAGAGATATATTTTAAATGAATTCTAAGTATGTTTTTATTTAAAATAAAAAGGAAGGAAAGTGTAGTTTGGAAGGCTATGGCCTAGTAGTACATGATCGCCGGTCGCCTGCTACACATGAGCGCCAGGGCGCGAGGCATGCAGGCATCGCGCGGGCGCGAGGCATGTGGACGTCGCCAGGGCGCGAGGCATGCGGGCATTGCCAGGGGGCGAGAGGCATGCGGGCATCGCCAGGGCGCGAGGCATGCGGGCATTGCCAGGGCGCGAGAGGCATGCGGGCATTGCCAGGGCGCGAGGCATGAGAGCGTCACCAGGGATAGACATCAGTCGTCCCCCAGAGGGAGACATCGGTCGTCTTCCAGGGCGAGGGAGACATCGGTCGTCTTCCAGGGCGAGGGAGACATCGGTCGTTCGCCAGGATGAGTCAGCGGTGGAAAGTTATCGCGCGACGTCGAGTTTCACACAGAGTAAAGTGGGACCCAGGCTCCCAGCATGAAACGTCCTGCACGCGCGACACGTAGGCAAAAAGGGTGGTTCAGAATAGTGACCTCAGAGTGTTAGCCTGCGCAGAGGCACGCTTAGTCGTACTGTTCAGTGCAGCGTACACGCAAACTTCCCTGCAGAGTAGGTGGTGGCAGCGGCTTTTGTGGACAAGTTAGTTTAAGATGCAAAAAAAACCCACTTCTGAGAGAAAGAAACGTTGCAGTGGTTCAAGAGCGGAAGAGTGTGTTTACCTCCCTTCTTCTCCTTTCTCTCCTTCACACTGCGACTCAGGCACCTTCACCCAAAAGTACGACGAACGACGGCTACCATTAGAGCACCCGGGAAGTTCTCTGCAAGTCCTACAAACCAGACGCAAAAACAGAGTGAGAGCATCTTTTAAGCTTCGTTGGGTTCTGGAGTTCTCGGTGTTTTGCGCAAGTCCAGGTAAGGGAAGCTAACCTTCATTTTCAATACAAGCCATAGATTAGCTATTTCTGAAGTGAGGGCGACGTGGTCGCCGGTTTTCTGTTTCTTTTCGCAATGCTCTGTTCTATGTGGTTGGGCGACGTGGTCGCCGGTTTTAAATACGGATTTCAAACTCCCCTGTTTTTGTGTTGTTAGAAGCTGTTTGAGATTTAAAGGTGAAATACATGTAATACTCGAAAATCTGAACCTTTGAAATGATTGTTGCTGTGATTTGAATCATTCATTTGAGTGGTATGATGTTTGAATGTTGTGAATGTGGGATCAAGGCATAGTATTTTCAGGAAAGGAAATACGCGTGGTTGTTGGAACCCACTCTGGTTGATTCAGTATCTTGACCACATACTACGTGCATTCCCGCCGATCACGTACACTCTAGGCGATTGGCGCTCATGTCTCCTCTAGGCGACAGGCGATTATGTGCCAGAGGAGTCGGAGATCGCCTCCATCTTCAATAACGGCGATCTCGTAGGAGACTTCTTATCTACACATTTCCTCCTTTACTCTTCTTGATCTACATGTCAGCCGACCGACCTCTACCAGCTGACCCCAGATCTTGGGCGACGTCCGAGGCCCGACTACTACGAAACTTCATTTACCAGCTCTTTGTATTTTAAATAATAACATCTTCTGAAATTATTTAAATATACCACTTTTATTCCAATTCAATTTTACAGGTCCTTACAGAAAGGCCCTGGCAATACGCCTTTCCTGAAGGCGTGCACCACCATATCTTCATCCTTGGTGTGCAACCTCACCACCATTGCCCCAAACCTGTTGAGGTAATCTCTAAGGGACTCCCTCTGATGCTGCCTTACATCGAAAAGGTCATAAGACACTGGTGGAGGGGTCCTGTTGACGAGATACTGTAACATTCCGCCAAATTACTTTTCATAAATATAAAATGAAATAAAGGTAAAACAAAAATATTTAAGTGAACATACGTATTTATATAAAATGAAGTTGCTCCTCACAGGGAGTTTAATACATAACCGGTCAATTTTTCCAAAACATAAACAAAATACAGCCAAATAAATTGAAAACCGGCGATCTCCCTACATAAACCGGCGATCTCCTATCAGAAGACCCAAAACAGCCGATCTGCTACCAGAACAGAAATTAGGCGATCTCCTTCCGGCGACCACTCACTAAGGAGCTCTACTTCCTGGAAAATCATCTGCTCCCGTGTAAAATACACGATCATCACAGTTTTAAGAGAAAACAGCCAGAGAACAATACAGAGGGTAAGCTAGATATTTTTAACTTTAAATTTTAAACTGGACAACCAACGTAGATCAGCCTTTTTAAACATTCACAAGAGTCCATCACTTTCTCATTCATATCACACAACCATCAAGTGTCTATCAACAATTTCTCAACATTACTCACGTCAGACTTCCACTGACTAATCACACCTAGACACTCGACACTACTTCCGGAAGACTCGTGCGTTGAACTTAGCATCCAGAGACATGCACCTGTCATACTTCATTGCTGTAATGTTTCCACAGCCATGCGCATCAACACAATCTCGATCTCAATTTCATCACTCTCACAGTATGACAGGGTTAATCCATATAACAGGTCAAGTCAGTTATCTTTCAAACGACTTACCCATACATATGGACCTCCCTCGACTCTCACCAACTGAATGACTTCATCTATGTGACTCCATCATATCAGCAGAGTCAGGATCGTCCCATTCACAGGATACTCACAGATCAATACACTTCATAACCAAATCTCAACACGGTATTTCCTTTCCTGAAAATACTATGTCTTGATCCCACATTCACAACATTCAACATGTCATACCACACTTAATGAACGATTTCAGTCACAGAAAAACTCATGCCAAGGTTCAGATTTTCGAATATCACATTTAAATCTCAAACAGTTTCAAACAACACCAAAACAGGGGAGTTCGAAAAACAACGCCAAAACCGGCGATCTCGTCCAAAAACAGGGGATTTCGAAATCTGTATTTAAAACCGGCGATCACGTCGCCCAAACACATAAGAACAGAACATCATGGAAAAGGGGTTTAAAACCGGCGACCACGTCGCCCAAACACATAGAACAAAGCATCACGAAAAAGAATATGAAACCGGCGACCACGTCGCCCTCACTTCAGAAACAGCTAATCTACGGCTTTTATTGAAAATAAAGCTAGCTTCCCTTACCTGGACTTGCGCAAAACACCAAGAGCTCCAAAACCCACCGAGCTTAAAGGATGCCTTAGCTCTGTTTTCAGCGTTTGGTTTGTAGAACTTGCAGAGGAACTCCCAGGTGCTCCAAGGGCAGTCGTCGATAGCTAAGCAGGAACGTGATAAGGCCTGAATGGCAGAGTGAAGGAGAGAAAAGAGAAGGATGAAGATGCAGACACTCTTCACTCTTGAGTCACTGTAACCTTCTTTGCCTTCCCGCAGTGGGCTTTTGAATCTAAGCCTACCTGTCCACGCATGCTGCTGCTGCCACCCCTTCTGCAGGAAAGCCTGAGTGTACGTTCTCACTAAACAGTACGGCCATGGTTGTCTCTGCGCCCTGCCAACCACTGCCCTGAACAGTACGACCACTGTTGTCTCTTCTGCATGCCAACCACTGCCCTGAACAGTACGACCGCTGTTGTCTCTTCTGCATGCCAACCACTGCCCTGAACAGTACGACCGCGAGTGTCTCTTGCGCATGCCAACATTCTGATGTCACTATTCTGAACCACCCTTTTTGTCTACGTGGCGCGCGTGCAGGACGTTTCATGCTGGGAGTCTGGGTCCCACTTTCTCTGCGTGAAGCTCGACATCGCGTGATAACCTTCCACCGATGACTGCTCGCGCGATGACTATACACTGAGGTCTCATACTGGCAAACGACCGATGTCTCTCCCTGGAAGACGACCGATGTCTCTCCCTGGGAGACGACCGATGTCTGTCCCTGGCGACGCCCGCATGCCTCTCGTGACCCGGCAATGCCTGCATGCCTCGCGCCCCGACGACGCCCGCATGCCTCTCGCGCCCCAGCGTTGCCCGCATGGCTCGCGCCCCGGCGTTGCCCGCATGCCTCGCGCGCCCTGGTGACGTCCACATGCCTCGCGCCCTGGCGATGCCCGCATGCCTCTCGCACGCCCTGGTGACGTCCACATGCCTCGCGCCCTTGTGATGCCCGCACGCCTCTCGCGCGCCCTGGTGACGTCCACATGCCTCGCGCCCTGGCGATGCCCGCATGCCTCTCGCGCCCTGGCGATCATGTGTAGTAGGCGACTGGCGATTATGTACTAACCAGGCGATCTTATAGTCTTCTAAGCTACACTTTCCTTCCTTTTTATTTCAAATGAAAACATACTTAGAATTCATTTAAAATATACCCTTTTATTCCAATTTAATTTTACAGGTCCTTACATTCTCCCCAACAAGAAAAATTTTCGTCCTCGAAAATTGAATTACAAGGAAAAGAGATATGGATAGGCTTCTCTCATGGGTTCTTCTAACTCCCAAGTTGAATCACCCGATCGCTCATCCCACACCACTTTCACCATGTTGATGGTCTTGCCTCTGAGCTGTTTACTTTGACGATCGTCAATCCTGACTGGTTTCACTTCAAAGGACAAGTCATCCCTGATCTGCACATCGTCCACTTCCAGCACATGACTAGGGTCTGCCATGTACTTCCTCAGCTGTGATACGTGAAAGACATTGTGCAGATTCGCTAAATGGGGAGGTAGGGCGATCTCGTAGGCCACTGGACCAATCCTCCTTAAGATCTGATATGGTCCCACGAACTTAGGAGGCAGCTCCTTTGATTTGATAGCTCGTCCTACACCCTTGGCTGGTGTTCCTCTCATAAAGACATG
The DNA here is from genome assembly GCA_013389735.1 of Phaseolus lunatus. Lineage (NCBI taxonomy): Eukaryota > Viridiplantae > Streptophyta > Magnoliopsida > Fabales > Fabaceae > Phaseolus > Phaseolus lunatus. Next base: position 25,830,016 of record CM023864.1, read on the forward strand.
ATCCCTGTAAGGACCTGTAAAATTGAATTGGAATGAAAGTGGTATATTTAAATAATTCCAGAAGATGTATTATTTAAAATACAAAGAGCTGGTAAATGAAGTTTCGTAGTAGTCGGACCTCGGACGTCGCCCAAGATCTGGGGTCAGCTGGTAGAGGTCGGTCGGATGACGTGTGGATCAAGAAGAGTAAAGGAAGAAAAGTGTAGTTTAGTAGTACATGATCGCCGGTCGCCTGCTACACATGAGCGCCAGGGCGCGAGAGGCGTGCGGGCATCGCCAGGGCGCGAGGCATGTGGACGTGGCCAGGGCGCGAGAGGCATGCGGGCATCGCCAGGGCGCGAGGCATGTGGACGTGGCCAGAGCGCGAGAGGCATGCGGGCATCGCCAGGGCGCGAGGCATGCGGGCGTTGCCAGGGCGCGAGAGGCATGCGGGCATCGCCAGGGCGCGAGGCATGAGGGCGTCGCCAGGGATAGACATCGGTCGTCTCCCAAGAGAGTCATCGGTCGTCTTCCAGGGCGAGGGAGACATCGGTCGTTCGCCAGGATGAGTCAGCGGTGGAAAGTTATCGCGCGACGTCGAGTTTCACACAGAGTAAAGTGGGACCCAGACTCCCAGCATGAAACGTCCTGCACGCGCGCCACGTAGACAAAAAGGGTGGTTCAGAATAGTGACATCAGAAAGTTGGCATGCGCAAGAGACACTCGCGGTCGTACTGTTCAAAGCAGTGGTTGGCATGCACAAGCGACAACAGTGGTCGTACTGTTCAGAGCAGTGGTTCTCAGGCTTTCCTGCAGAAGGGGTGGCAGTAGCAGCATACGTGGACAGGTAAGATGGGATTCAAAAGCCACTGCGGGAAGGCAAAGAGCATTACAGACGCAAGAGTGTTAGAGTGAGTGCAAACTTCCTCCCTCCCTTCTTCTCTCCTTTGCGCTGCAACTCAGGCAACGTCCAGCACCTGTGCGACGAGCGACGACAGCCCTTGGAGCACTTGGGAGTTTCTCTGCAAGTTCTACCAACCAGGCACTGAAAACAGAGCTAAGGCATCCTTCAAGCTCGGTGGGTTTGAGCTCTCGGTGTTTTGCGCAAGTCCAGGTAAGGGAAGCTAGCCTTCATTTTCAATACAAGCCATAGATTAGCTGTTTCTGGAGTAAGGGCGACGTGGTCGCCGGTTTTGTTTTCATCTTCGTGAATGCTCTGTTCTATGTGTTTGGGCGACGTGGTCGCCGGTTTTGTATACAGACTTTGAAATACCCTGTTTTTGAACCAGATCGCCGGTTTTGGCGTTGTTTGCGAACTCCCTGTTTTTGATGTTGTTTGAAGCTGCTTTGGATTTAAATGTGATATACATGTGATATTCGAAAATATGAACCTTTGAAATGACTGTTGCTATGATTGAAATCATTCTTTGAGTGGTATGGTGTGTGGAATGTCGTGAATGTGGGTCAAGACATAGTATTTTCAGGAAAGGAAATACCGTGTTGAGATTTGGTTGTGAAGTGTATTGATCTGTAAGTATCCTGTGAATGGGGCGATCCTGACTCTGCTGAGATAATGGAATCACATAGAGGAAGTTACTCAGTTGGTGAGAGTCGAAGGAGGTTCATATGAATGGGTGAGTCGTGTGAAACAGAACGAGCTCGGCCTGTCTTATGGATTTACCCTGTCATACTGTGAGAGTGATGAATTGAGACCGAGATTGTGTTGATGCGCATGGCTGTGGAATCATTATAGCCAATGAAGTATGACAGGTGCATGTCCCTGGATGCTAGGTTCAACGCACGAGTCTTCCGGAAGTGGAGTCAAGTGTCTTATGTGATGAGTCAGTGAAGTCTGACGTGAGAAATGAGAAACTTTGAATTGATAGACACTTGATATATGTTGTGATTTTAATGACCTTCGAGGAATCGTGAAATATGTGTTTAGTTGATGGTTTACGTAGACATCTTGAATTTGTTTTACCTTGATTTTAAAGTTCATATCTAACTCTTTTTAAATGTCTAGCTTACCCTGTGTTTTCTTGGTGTTGTGTTCGGCCTTTTCTTAAACCTGTAATGATCGTGTATAATTTACACGGGAGCAGATGATGTTGCAGGAAGTAGAGCTCCTTAGTGAATTGTCGCTGGAAGGAGATCGCCTGTTTTCAATTTTCGTTGGGCGATCACCCCTTTTGCTGCTTTCTGATAGGAGATCGCCTATATGATAGGAGATCGCCCTTGTAATAGGAGATCGCCCTTCTAATAGGAGATCGCCCTTCTGTCAGGAGATCGCCTATCTTTCTATTGTATTGTAATTTGTTTATGTTTTAATGGAAAAGTGATCGTATTTGTATTAAACTCCCTGGGAGGAGAAACTTTATTTACATATATATAATTTTATTCACTTCAATCTATTTGTTACTTTAATTTTCATTATATAAATATGAATAGTATTTTGGCGGGATGTTACATTAATGGTATCAGAGCAGTTCGTCCTTAGGATGACCTGAGGGCTGTGGATCCATTGTGTTTCTTCTGCTCATGAAATTTATGAGTTTAAAATAACAACTATAGTGAAAGGTTTTCAAACGTTTTTGTATTGAAATTTTGGGTGTGCTTTGGTGAATATATGTTCTAACTGAAAATCTTAGTATTAAGAATGAGAAGGTCTTGATAAAGTAGTGAGGGTGCACACTCATAACTTGATCGAGATGAGTCTCAATCTTAATTCCAAAGGTTTGATGTTTAGCATATATTGAATTCTGGTGTGAGCTATTTCATTTTCTTGAGTGTCTTTGTAATGATTGAAAATGGTTGATTGGATTGATGACTGCATACCAGTAGTTGTTCTGGTATTATGCTTGATGTTATAAGCATTATGATTCTGTTGATGAGCTCAAATTCTTAATGACTTTGAGATGCTGACCTTTGTAAGGTCTAGCTGTTACCTCCTGAATGAATTGATTTTTAATCGATCTCATTCTTGTAGTTGTAGGGAATATAGAAACCCATAGTTTCAAAATCTAAAAACGAGGAAAGATGGCGCGTAAACCTCCTACCCCTCCCCGACCTTCTTCAGAGATGGGTCAGATCGCCAGGGCCATGGAGATGATGGCAACTGCCATCCAACAGCAGAATATGGTAATGGCCCAGATTCATCAGGCTGTAATGAATCATTTGGAAACTGCTGGATCGGCTGCAACAGCTTCCCATGTCAATAAGCCTCGGGAGCAGGTGGGGATGACCGAGTTCATGAGGCACAACCCAACCCAGTTCCGTGGGAACGTTTCTCCGAACCAACCAGATCAGTGGATCAGGGAGTTCCATGCCTTAGTGGAGAAGGCAAAGAGGGTGGAGACCCTGGAGAGGGGTGGTTCCAGAGTAATCAGATCACAACCAGGGGGTCCCTCCAGTGGGAAGGCCAAGGTGCAGCACCCACAAAGCAAGCCTTATTCGAGACCCCCACAGCATAGGGCAGAAGCAGCACCGCCCCAGTTTCAGCAGCAACAACCCTGGAAACTTAAATGTTTCCACTGTGGTGGACCACACACAGCCAATGTGTGCCCCAAGAGAGATTCAGAGAGAAGATGTTTTGCCTGTCAAAAGACGGGACACGTTGCTAGAGATTGTCCTACCCAGAATAGGATGACTCAACCCAGTGGATCCCAACAGTTGAGGAATGGAGGCAGTCGACCTCAGGCAGCAGGGAGAGTGTTTGCCATGCCTGGAGCGGAGGCATCTCAGTCAGGTAACTTAGTACAGAGTGTTGCTCTATAGCTGGTAGATGCGTTAGAATTTTGTTTGATTCTGGAGTGACACACTCTTTTGTGTCAAGCCTGTGTGTAGCCGAGTTGGGCCTTCTAGTGAAAGGAGTGACCGTTTGAACTGTTGGTCTCTACACCTGCGTCAGGACAGGTGTTGACCTCTACAGTTTGCCCCGAATGTCCAGTGATAGTAGAGGGGCGCAGATTCAAAGTGAACTTGATCTGCCTACCTCTTCAGGATCTGGATGTTATCCTGGGAATGGATTGGCTAGCTGCCAATCACGTTCTCGTAGTCTGCGATAATCAGAAGTTAGCGTTTCCAGATCTCCAAGAGCCAGATGGCGAGGTGCTTCGTGATGCTAGCTCGGTTGGAAGTGAAAAATGAAGAGGACGTAAGCAAGATACCTTGGTGAAAGATTTCATGGATGTATTTCCAGAAGAGATACCTGGATTACCTCCTAAGAGAGAGGTGGAACTCTCTATTGTTTTGGTACCTGGAGCTGGACCGGTGGCAATGGCTCCAGCTGAGTTGATGGAATTAAAGAAGGAAGTGTAAGTTAGATTTAGTGTACCAAGGTTTAGTTTCAACTACATATAAGTTATGGAGAGTATATAAGCAGAATGTTGAGGGTTTAAAGACTTAAGCATGTGTATCCATAGGAAGTACCGGGGTTAAGTTCCAAAAAAGAAAGAATGAATTTTCTTTTATTTGAAGCTTGGGAGATGTTTATATCGATGAAACAGCATGAGATGACTCTAGCTTAACCACAAGCTTAAAAGGAAAGAGGAGATATTGTATTTATGTCTAAAGTTCAATTAGACAGAGAAATTTGCTGAAAAATACCAAGTAGAGAAGTTACTGGGAGAAGAGAGAAAGCTTCACGCAGAATGGATGCTATTTTGTGGATCGTGATTTGGAAGATGAGTATGGAAATGGTGGATGAGGAGTGATGAGAAAGGGAAATGGAAAGATATTCTTGTATCCAAATATGACTCGGAACTTGGGGGAAGCCGAGCTCATTCGAAATATCAATCGTGGTGGTGGAGAGAGGTACGTAAGGTGTGCGAGGAGGGTGAAGATGATGGTTAGTTCCAAAAAGTCATTGTTTGGAAAGTTGGAGGCGGAGGGGATGTGAGATTTCAGGAGGATGCGTGGGCCACTAACTTTAACTTTAAAGCAACGTGGCTGGTCTATGTGCTTCAAGTGGATAAGTGTTCTACTTGTTCGACATAAGGATTTGAGGTCCCACCTTGAGAACTTTTATCTTATACGTATGTCATCCAAGTAGAATCAGGTGTGGAAGGGAATGTGGGTGGCAATAGTATGTGGTATCTTGGAGAAGAGGAATAGAGTTGTCCTTAAGCAAGAAATTCTGGATGCAGAGGAAATTTTCCAATCGGCTCCACTATTTACATGGTTGTGGTTGAGATATATAGTGCGTTCGTTCTTGTATGCCTTTTCAGATAGGCACCTGAACCCAAATCAATGCATCCAATGTATACATTGAACAAGGAGGAAATGATGGGAACAGGGAGCCGAGTTGGCAAAAGAAGTCATAATGATGATTTAGAAAGTAACAGCAACAAGAACTTTGTTTTTATAAGGTGTAGAATTATGTAGCATAGTGGTGAACCAAAGGTGTTCCTTTAGGGAGCGTGAGAATTAGATCAGCAGTTGGGAAGTCGATGGATGGTTTTGATCAAGATGCGGAAGTTGATTCCTAGAAGGAGATTTCGGATCCTAGTTTGAATTGGCTGGGGGACATGAGCAGTAGTCAGCTGTCCTCTTTCCTTCCGATGAAGGGATCTTGCTCACTTTTTCTCTACAGGGGGCTAGTCCTAGTTCTGTTAAGGGCTTAGTTCTGGACTTGCTCGACCAAGTCTTCAGGGTTGGAAGTAGAGTGTGAGTACTGGAGTTGGCGCTCAATGGAGCAGCATACTTCATATGCAGGGATGGAGAATGGAATTTAATGAAGTATTGGAGTAGTAAGAGTTGGTTCAACAGACAACCAAGAAGGTGAAACTGATGCAAGGCAGAATGAAAGCTTCTCAAAGTCGACAGATGTCCTATGCAGATCAGAGGAGAAGACCTTTGGAGTTTGCTGTTGGAGATCATGCATTTATGAAAGTGACACCGACCAAGGGTGTAGGACGAGCTATCAGATCTTAAGGAGGATCGGTCTAGTGGCTTATGAGATCGCCCTACCTCCCCATTTAGCGAATCTGCACAATGTCTTTCACGTGTCACAACCCTAGTCACGTGTTAGAAGTAGACGATGTGCAGATCAGGGATGACTTGTTGTTGGGAGCGAAACCAGTCAGGATTGACGTTCAGCAGAGTAGGCAGCTCAGAGGCAAGACCATCAATATGGTGAAAGTGGTGTGGGATGAGAGATCGGGTGATACAACTTGGGAATTAGAAGGAACCATGAGAGAAGCCTATCCCTACCTCTTTTCCTTGTGATTCAATTTTCGAGGACGAAAATTTTTCTTGTTGGGGAGAATGTAAGGACCTGTAAAATTGAATTGGAATGAAAGTGGCATATTTAAATAATTCCAGAAGATGTATTATTTAAAATACAAAGAGCTGGTAAATGAAGTTTTGTAGTAGTCGGACCTCGGACATCGCCCAAGATCTGGGGTCAGCTGGTAGAGGTCGGTCGGATGACGTGTGGATCAAGAAGAGTAAAGGAAGAAAAGTGTAGTTTAGTAGTACATGATCGCCGGTCGCCTGCTACACATGAGCGCCAGGGCGCGAGAGGCGTGCGGGCATCGCCAGGGCGCGAGGCATGTAGACGTCGCCAGGGCGCGAGAGGCATGCGGGCATCGCCAGGGCGCGAGGCATGTGGACGTGGCCAGGGCGCGAGAGGCATGCGGGCATCGCCAGGGCGCGAGGCATGCGGGCGTTGCCAGGGCGCGAGAGGCATGCGGGCATCGCCAGGGCGCGAGGCATGAGGGCGTCGCCAGGGATAGACATCGGTCGTCTCCCAAGAGAGTCATCGGTCGTCTTCCAGGGCGAGGGATACATCGGTCGTCTTCCAGGGCGAGGGAGACATCGGTCGTCTTCCAGGGCGAGGGAGACATCGGTCGTTCGCCAGGATGAGTCAGCGGTGGAAAGTTATCGCGCGACGTCGAGTTTCACACAGAGTAAAGTGGGACCTAGACTCCCAGCATGAAACGTCCTGCACGCGCGCCACGTAGACAAAAAGGGTGGTTCAGAATAGTGACATCAGAAAGTTGGCATGCGCAAGAGACACTCGCGGTCGTACTGTTCAGAGCAGTGGTTGGCATGCACAAGCGACAACAGTGGTCGTACTGTTCAGAGCAGTGGTTCTCAGGCTTTCCTGCAGAAGGGGTGGCAGCAGCAGCATACGTGGACAGGTAAGATGGGATTCAAAAGCCACTGCGGGAAGGCAAAGAGCATTACAGACGTAAGAGTGTTAGAGTGAGTGCAAACTTCCTCCCTCCCTTCTTCTCTCCTTTGCGCTGCAACTCAGGCAACCTCCAGCACCTGTGCGACGAGCGACGACAGCCCTTGGAGCACCTGGGAGTTTCTCTGCAAGTTCTACCAACCAGGCACTGAAAACAGAGCTAAGGCATCCTTCAAGCTCGGTGGGTTTGAGCTCTCGGTGTTTTGCGCAAGTCCAGGTAAGGGAAGCTAGCCTTCATTTTCAATACAAGCCATAGATTAGCTGTTTCTGGAGTAAGGGCGACGTGGTCGCCGGTTTTGTTTTCATCTTCGTGAATGCTCTGTTCTATGTGTTTGGGCGACGTGGTCGCCGGTTTTGTATACAGACTTTGAAATACCCTGTTTTTGAACCAGATCGCCGGTTTTGGCGTTGTTTGCGAACTCCCTGTTTTTGATGTTGTTTGAAGCTGCTTTGGATTTAAATGTGATATACATGTGATATTCGAAAATATGAACCTTTGAAATGACTGTTGCTATGATTGAAATCATTCTTTGAGTGGTATGGTGTGTGGAATGTCGTGAATGTGGGTCAAGACATAGTATTTTCAGGAAAGGAAATACCGTGTTGAGATTTGGTTGTGAAGTGTATTGATCTGTAAGTATCCTGTGAATGGGGCGATCCTGACTCTACTGAGATAATGGAATCACATAGAGGAAGTTACTCAGTTGGTGAGAGTCGAAGGAGGTTCATATGAATGGGTGAGTCGTGTGAAACAGAACGAGCTCGGCCTGTCTTATGGATTTACCCTGTCATACTGTGAGAGTGATGAATTGAGACCGAGATTGTGTTGATGCGCATGGCTGTGGAATCATTATAGCCAATGAAGTATGACAGGTGCATGTCCCTGGATGCTAGGTTCAACGCACGAGTCTTCCGGAAGTGGAGTCAAGTGTCTTGTGTGATGAGTCAGTGAAGTCTGACGTGAGAAATGAGAAACTTTGAATTGATAGACACTTGATATATGTTGTGATTTTAATGACCTTCGAGGAATCGTGAAATATGTGTTTAGTTGATGGTTTATGTAGACATCTTGAATTTGTTTTACCTTGATTTTAAAGTTCATATCTAACTCTTTTTAAATGTCTAGCTTACCCTGTGTTTTCTTGGTGTTGTGTTCGGCCTTTTCTTAAACCTGTAATGATCGTGTATAATTTACACGGGAGCAGATGATGTTGCGGGAAGTAGAGCTCCTTAGTGAATTGTCGCTGGAAGGAGATCGCCTGTTTTCAATTTCCGTTGGGCGATCACCCCTTTTGCTGCTTTCTGATAGGAGATCGCCTATATGATAGGAGATCGCCCTTGTAATAGGAGATCGCCCTTCTAATAGGAGATCGCCCTTCTGTCAGGAGATCGCCTATCTTTCTATTGTATTGTAATTTGTTTATGTTTTAATGGAAAAGTGATCGTATTTGTATTAAACTCCCTGGGAGGAGAAACTTTATTTACATATATATAATTTTATTCACTTCAATCTATTTGTTACTTTAATTTTCATTATATAAATATGAATAGTATTTTGGCGGGATGTTACAATCCCCAGCAGCAAACTCCAAAGGTCTTCTCCTCTGATCTGCCGAGGACATCTGTCGACTTTGAGGAGCTTTCATTCTGCCCTGTATCAGTTTCACCCTCTCGGTTGTCTGCTGAACCAACTCTTACTACTCCAATACTTCATCAAATTCCATTTTACATCCCTGCATATGGAATATGCTGCTCCATTGAGCGCCAATTCCAGCATTCACGCTCTACTTCCAACCTTGAAGACTTGGTCGAGCAAGTCCAGAACTAGGCCCTTAACAGAACCAGGACTAGCCCCTTTAGAGAAAAGCGGGCAAGATCCCTTCATCGGAAGGAAAGGGGACAGCTGCCCACTACTCATGCCCCCTAGCTAATTCAAACTAGGATCCGAAATATCCTCCTAGGGATCAACTTCTGCATCTTGATCAAAACCATCCATCGACTTCCCAACTGCTGATCTAATTCTCACGCTCCCTAAAGGGACACCTTTTGTTCACCACTATGCTACATAATTCTGTACCTTATAAAGACAAAGTTCCTGTTGCTGTTACTTTCTAAATCATTATTATGACTTCTTTTGCCAACTCGGCTTCCTGCTCCCATTACGACCTCCTTTTTCAATGTATACGTTGGATGCATTGATTTTGGGTTCAGGTGCCTATCCGAAAAGGCATACAAGAACGAACGCACCATATATCTCATCCACAACCATGTAAGTAGTGGAGTCGATTGGAAAATTTCCTCTGCAATCCGGAATTCCTTGCTTAAGGACAACTCTATTCTTCTTCTCCCAGATGCAACAGACTATTTCCACCCACACTCCCTTCCACATCCAACTTTTCTGAAATTTACTACATCTCTAGAAGGACTCAACATCATCATAACACGGCTTACCCTCATTGTTATCCACAGCCATTACCTCCTTCCCTTCTACATTCACAGGCCTAACTGCATCCTCATTTGCCAAATTCAGGAGGCTTACGGCTTCAGAAGTCTTTTATCTCAACCCACCATTTCCATAATCATCTTTCAAATCACGATCAACAAAACAGCATCCATCCTGCGTGAAGTTTAAGCTAGAACCATCTCATGTTGTTTCATCGACATGAACATCTTCCAAGCTTCAAAAGAAAAATTCATTCTTTCATTCTTGGAACTTAACTCTGGTACTTCCCATGGATACACATGCTTAAGCTTTAAACCTCTAACATATTGCTTATTTACTCTCCATAACTTATATGTAGGTGAAACTAAACCTTGGTACAACTAAATCTAACTTACACTTGCTTCTTTAATTCCATCTACCCAGCTGGGGCCATTATGTAGGGAGCCATGGACGCTGGTCCAGCTCCAGGTACCAAAACAATAGAGAATTCCATCTCTCTCTTAGGAGGTAGTCCAGGTATTTCTTCTGGGACTACATCCATGAAATCCTTCACCACATGTATACAGCCCATATCTTCATCACTCTTCACTCCCCCCCTTGAGCTAGGATCACAAGGTACGGCGCCCCTTCTATCAACCCCGACCATACACACTGAGCAGATATCATATCTGACTCTCGGAGGCTCGGAAACACCACGTTCTGCCTACTGAAATCTATGAGAATGTGATTGGCAGATAGCCAATCCATCCCCAGGATAACATCCAGATCCTGAAGAGGTAGACAGAACAAATTCACCTTGAACTTGCGTCCCCCTACTATCCCTGGACATTCAGAGCAAACTAGGGAGGTCAAAACCTGGTTTGATGCAGGTGTAGAGGCCAACCGTTCAAACGGCAGCTCCTCCACTAGAAGGCCCAGTTCGGTTTCACACCGATTTGACACAAAAGAGTGTGTCGCTCCAGAATCAAACAAAACTCTAACATATCTACCAGCTATAAAGAAGCACCTTGTACTAGGTTACCTGACTGAGATACTTCCGCTCCAGACAAGGCAGACACTCTCCCTGCTGCCTGAGGTCTGCTGCCTTCGTTCCTCAACTGCTGGGAAACACTGGGTTGAGTCGCCCTATACCCGTTAGGACACTCTCTAGCAAGGTGTCCCGTCTTTCGGCAGATGTAGCATTTTCTCCCTGAATTCCTCTTGGGGCACACGTTGACGTTAGGTGGCCCATCACAACGGAAACATCTTTTTTCCATGGTTGTTGCTGCTGAAACTGGGGCGGAACTGCTCCTGCCCGATGTGGTAGAGGTCTCGCATAAGGCTTGCTTTGTGGGTGCTGCACCTTGGCCTTCCCACTGGAGGGACCCCCTGGGTGTGATCTGATTACTCTGGAATCACTCCTCCCCATGGTCTCAGCCACCTTTGCCTTCTCTACTAAGGCACGAAACTCCCTGATCCACGGATCTGCTTGATCAGGGGTAGCATTCCCACGGAACTTGGGTGGGTTGTGCCTCATGAATTCGGTCAGTCCCATCTGTTCCTGAGGCTGACCGACGTGGGAAGCTGTTTCAGCCGACCGAGCCGTTTCCCAATGATGCATTACAGCCTGATGAATCTGAGCCATTACCGTATTCTGTTGTTGGATAGCACTCGCCATCATCTCTATAGCCTTGGCAATCTGGCCCATTTCCGAAGAAGGTTGGGGAGGGGTAGGAGGTTTACTTGCCATCTTTCTTCGTTCGGATTTTGAAACTATGGGTTTCTATATTCCCTACAACTACAAGAATGAGATCGATTAAAAATCAATTCATTCAGAAGGTAACATCTAGACCTTACAAAGGTCAGCATCTCAAAGTCATTAAGAATTTGAGTTCATCAAAAGAATCATCATACTTATAACCTTCAAGCAAAACACCAGAACAGCTACTGGTATACAACCATCAATCCAATCAACCACTTTCAACCAATTACAAAAACATTCAATAAAATGAAATAATCACACCAGAATTTAATGTATGCTAAACATCAAACCTTTGGAATTAAGATTGAGAATCATCTCGATCCAGTTATGAGTGTGCACCCTCACTACTTTATCAAGATTCTCTCATTCTTAATACTAAGATTTTCAGTTAGAGCATATATTCACCAAAGCACACACAAAATTTCAATACAAAAACGTTTGAAAACTCTTTACTATAGTTGTTATTTTAAACTCAAATAAATTTCATGAGCAGAAGAAACACAATGGATCCACAACCCTCAGGTCATCCTAAGGACGAACTGCTCTGATACCATTAATGTAACATCCCGCCAAATTACTTTTCATAAATATAAAATGAAATAAAGGTAAAACAAAAATATTTAAGTGAACATACGTATTTATATAAAATGAAGTTGCTCCTCACAGGGAGTTTAATACATAACCGGTCAATTTTTCCAAAACATAAACAAAATACAGCCAAATAAATTGAAAACCGGCGATCTCCCTACATAAACCGGCGATCTCCTATCAGAAGACCCAAAACAGCCGATCTGCTACCAGAACAGAAATCAGGCAATCTCCTTCCGGCGACCACTCACTAAGGAGCTCTACTTCCTGGAAAATCATCTGCTCCCGTGTAAAATACACGATCATCACAGTTTTAAGAGAAAACAGCCAGAGAACAATACAAAGGGTAAGCTAGATATTTTTAACTTTAAATTTTAAACTGGACAACCAACGTAGATCAGCCTTTTTAAACATTCACAAGAGTCCATCACTTTCTCATTCATATCACACAACCATCAAGTGTCTATCAACAATTTCTCAACATTACTCACGTCAGACTTCCACTGACTAATCACACCTAGACACTCGACACTACTTCCGGAAGACTCGTGCGTTGAACTTAGCATCCAGAGACATGCACCTGTCATACTTCATTGCTGTAATGTTTCCACAGCCATGCGCATCAACACAATCTCGATCTCAATTTCATCACTCTCACAGTATGACAGGGTTAATCCATATAACAGGTCAAGTCAGTTATCTTTCAAACGACTTACCCATACATATGGACCTCCCTCGACTCTCACCAACTGAATGACTTCATCTATGTGACTCCATCATATCAGCAGAGTTAGGATCGTCCCATTCACAGGATACTCACAGATCAATACACTTCATAACCAAATCTCAACACGGTATTTCCTTTCCTGAAAATACTATGTCTTGATCCCACATTCACAACATTCAACATGTCATACCACACTTAATGAACGATTTCAGTCACAGAAAAACTCATGCCAAGGTTCAGATTTTCGAATATCACATTTAAATCTCAAACAGTTTCAAACAACACCAAAACAGGGGAGTTCGAAAAACAACGCCAAAACCGGCGATCTCGTCCAAAAACAGGGGATTTCGAAATCTGTATTTAAAACCGGCGATCACGTCGCCCAAACACATAAGAACAGAACATCATGGAAAAGGGGTTTAAAACCGGCGACCACGTCGCCCAAACACATAGAACAAAGCATCACGAAAAAGAATATGAAACCGGCGACCACGTCGCCCTCACTTCAGAAACAGCTAATCTACGGCTTTTATTGAAAATAAAGCTAGCTTCCCTTACCTGGACTTGCGCAAAACACCAAGAGCTCCAAAACCCACCGAGCTTAAAGGATGCCTTAGCTCTGTTTTCAGCGTTTGGTTTGTAGAACTTGCAGAGGAACTCCCAGGTGCTCCAAGGGCAGTCGTCGATAGCTAAGCAGGAACGTGATAAGGCCTGAATGGCAGAGTGAAGGAGAGAAAAGAGAAGGATGAAGATGCAGACACTCTTTCACTCTTGAGTCACTGTAACCTTCTTTGCCTTCCCGCAGTGGGCTTTTGAATCTAAGCCTACCTGTCCACGCATGCTGCTGCTGCCACCCCTTCTGCAGGAAAGCCTGAGTGTACGTTCTCACTAAACAGTACGGCCATGGTTGTCTCTTGCGCCTGCCAACCACTGCCCTGAACAGTACGACCACTGTTGTCTCTTCTGCATGCCAACCACTGCCCTGAACAGTACGACCGCTGTTGTCTCTTCTGCATGCCAACCACTGCCCTGAACAGTACGACCGCGAGTGTCTCTTGCGCATGCCAACATTCTGATGTCACTATTCTGAACCACCCTTTTTGTCTACGTGGCGCGCGTGCAGGACGTTTCATGCTGGGAGTCTGGGTCCCACTTTCTCTGCGTGAAGCTCGACATCGCGCGATAACCTTCCACCGATGACCGCTCGCGCGATGACTATACACTGAGGTCTCATACTGGCAAACGACCGATGTCTCTCCCTGGAAGACGACCGATGTCTCTCCCTGGGAGACGACCGATATCTGTCCCTGGCGACGCCCGCATGCCTCTCGCGACCCGGCGATGCCTGCATGCCTCGCGCCCCGACGACGCCCGTATGCCTCTCGCACCCCAGGGTTGCCCGCATGCCTCGCGCCCCGGCGTTGCCCGCATGCCTCGCGCCTCGGCGTTGCCCGCATGCCTCGCGCGCCCTGGTGACGTCCACATGCCTCGCGCCCTGGCGATGCCCGCATGCCTCTCGCGCGCCCTGGTGACGTCCACATGCCTCGCGCCCTGGCGATGCCCGCATGCCTCTCGCGCCCTGGCGATCATGTGTAGTAGGCGACCGACGATTATGTACTAACCAGGCGATCTTATAGTCTTCTAAGCTACACTTTCCTTCCTTTTTATTTCAAATGAAAACATACTTAGAATTCATTTAAAATATACCCTTTTATTCCAATTTAATTTTACAGGTCCTTACAGATACTGCTCCCTGAATAGCATGGAGAATTGCGCGAAGGACGTGATATATCCCTCGGGCAAACTCACGAACCATTCCAATGCCGTTCCTGTCAATGTAGCCATAAAGAGCTTGCAGTGCACTGTGTCAGACCCTCCTGACAGCATCATCTGCGTATGGAAAGCAGTGAGATGTGTTTCAGGGTCTTCTTTCCCGGTGAACACGGTCTTAGGCCCTACGAAGGTGGCTGGGACCACCGTGTCCATGATCGCTTGGGAGAAAGGCATGGGAAAGGCCCTTGGGGGCGTTGGTGGAGCCCGATCATCTCCCCCGTGGTCTCCAGCTTGTTGCATGTGTTGCAGATTCAAGCGTAGCTCCTCGTTCGCTCTGTGCAACTCCTCATTCCTGGCCTGTGAGGCGGCCAGGTCCTCCTGCATACGCGCCTGATGCGCTCTGGACTCCGCCACCATCTCTTGGAGGGCGCGCATCGTTTCCATGAGTTGTTGCATGGTAATGCTTTCGCCTCCATTTGGTGGAACGGACCCGTGTCTTGTATTCCTCATCTTCTGTGGTTTCTACTCTCACTCTCGTGTATGGGACCCTATTTTACTCTGGCCCCACGGTGGGTGCCAAATGTTCTTGTCGGTTGACTCGCCTGTCAGTTGACTCCACGACACTCACACGCCTCCTTCCTCACGTTGATATGTGCTTGATTCTTGCGAAACAATCTGCACCTGCAAAAGAGAAAGGGGCGTCCTAGAGGCCGTTTGCACTCCGACGCTCAAGTCAAGATGGGGCAAAAAACACCAAGTGTATTGAGTCTCACTGTGTTTAGGTCTAGAAACTGCGTACCTTTGTGAAGTATTTTACTGTCCCTTATATAGTCTAGGGTTTACTGCGCCGCTAGCCCTAATTAGGGTTCACTGCGCTGCTAGCCATATTCAGGGTTTACTGGAATACCCTTGCGCCGCTATCACCCAACCTTAGGGTAATCTAGCATATAAGGTTTCCTTCTCTGGAGTGCAAACTCTAACAGGGTGACCACCTGGGTGCCTCCTTGTGCACCTAGTCTCTGGGGCCACCTGTTCTGGGAGTGCCTTCACTGTTCACGTGCCATGCATGTAGCTTCACTTGGAAACCCTAGTTCTGATGAGTACTCGACCCCTCAGGACTCTGCACCTAACTGTGCTTTCCCTGCCACACGCATAAGCTCTTCGTGATTCAGGCGTCTCCCTACCTCTGGGTATTTAACTGGTCATTGGCCCACTCTGGGAACCAATCTTAGCTGTTCTGGTTACGTTGTTCAAATCACCCCAGACCGATGTCACCTCGTCACACTCTGTTGCCGAGGACTGATCACCCTGCGGAGTGACGAGGACACATCAGTCCCTTCTGGTCATCATCACAGCGATGACTAATCACCCTTCTCTGTGGGGACATGCTGATGACTAATCACCCGCTAATCAATACCACCTGCGAGGTCCATTCCACGTGGCTTTGGCCCATGCTATGGGACCCAGCTGACGTGGCTCACCCTTTACTAGCTGTTCTCGGTGTCCGAGGACTGGTCAGTACAGTTATCAATAGGCTCGGTCAACCATTACTACCATTACTTGGCTCGGTCCTAAAGCATAATTAAAACTTGAATATACCATGAACATTCTAAAAATGCTCAAAATAAGTTGATTTAACAATTAAAGTTGTTTAGATTGGTCATTAAACAAATTCAAACATTGTTTTAAGCCCATATCTCGGATCCAGGATATAACCACTTAAACTGGTTCAAATATTTCTTCGAAATGTGGCTCTGGCTCAGCCTGGAGGTTGACAACATTCTCCTCACCACCTTCCTCCGTGGCAGTATCGACATTCCCACCACCAATCAGCACCAACTTCCCATCAACCACATCTTTGTCCAAGTCATAACGAGGGTCTTTGGCCGGCACACTGTGGTAAAAAGCTGCTTGCCGAAGGCTTTGGTGAAAACAATCTTCACTTATGTGCAGCATAAAGGAGTGGCACTTCTCCACATAATGCCTTCTCCCTCTCTTTAGCTTCGTCTTTTTCCTTGGCAAACTGGGCCTTCTCCGCCTCGATCACCGCCATTCGGCCAGCTCGTTCTTCAACTTGGTCATCACTGTGGTCGTGGTTCTTTCTAACTACTCTCCAAGAGTACGACCGACCACCAGCGCCCGACTCTGTAGCTCCATTAACTCTGAGATCAAATTACTGGTGCAGATGACCACCAAAACATTCTCGTCCTCTAGAGACATGCCGATTTCCATGCCCTGCTCCACTTGAAGGAGAAGATTAAGCATTGAAGGTTGCCAAGAGGATGACCCTGCCTCCGCATTTTGCTGAATCGCCTTGGTCGGATGGCCTCTCTTCTGATTCACTAGAGGGACGACGGTGGTTGGAGGAATTGCATCAACCGGAATGGTCAGGTTCCCCTTCCCGACCATCTCAAAACTACTTATTTTTCTGTTAGATGCTTGACGTCTTAATTGAGTCATGAGGTCCCCCAAAGCTAGATCCATCTGAGTCATGATAGCTGCAAGACACAAATGAATTAAACACCATTAAAATAATGAATACAACCACGCACATAAGAAATCTACATATCAGTACATTTATCAACCTCTTGGACGACCCGTACAACGCTACCAACTCCCATGTAGGTAATTTATAGGGAGCTGGTCGAAAACAATAAAAACTCCCTTATCCAGAGATGACATTGATGACCTCAACCAGGCGACGATTTTAGTAGGATTTAGTGTCCAATCGAAAGGAAATTTTTTTTGCCTCTCCATATCATAAAAGTAGTCTCGACTGTCCGGTTCCAAAAATATTTTGAAATATTTTTTTTTAAAGTTTTTGTAAGAGATGGTGAAAGGTGCAAAATGAATACTCCTCAGTCAACTCGTCAAAGACAGGCAACTCACGGAAGTACTTGGAAGAGAACTATAGTAAAATACAAAAGATTGAGGTGTGGTAATAATCCTAAAAATATCACAAATAATACGAAAAACCTGAAGGGTTGCCTACGAGTTCGGGTGTAATTGGGTTAACGCCACATTGAGGATTCGAAGAAGGGTAATATGTAAAGTCATCGAAAGGAAGGGTAATATGTAAGTCAGAAAAGAAGGTATTATACACAAAAAGAAATCGTAGGGTGTGTTTTCCCGCCCATGGCAGACTCGGTCGGTATAGCCACAGATATTGACCTACAGCGCATCCGAGGGTGAATCAGGTTTTAAAAAAGCTACTTTGGATAACAATTTATCCAAATTATTGGAATCCCTGAAACAAATGGGATATTCAAGACACGTGGATCAACCCACTCATAACTCAAACCTTCTAACCTCCAGTCGACCAAATGGTCCGAGTTACTCACATCTCTTGCACTACCAAATGCAGTGTGGGTAACCTCAGAAGACTCGATATTAACAATATTATTAGAGGAATTGGTAGAAGAAGACATCACTAACCTGAGTATGTGACAACTAAAAGAAAGCTGGTAGACTCGGCACTCAGAGCGCACGACGCAAATTCTATAAGCAACGAAGAAAGCGTAAACCCTACCACATGCAAATTGTGTCTTATTTATAGGAAATTAAACAAGAGAGAGGTTATTGCGTCACATGTTCGGATCCATTAGATCTATATCCATCCAATGGTCAACATCACTCGGCATACGAAACGACACAAAATTTCAACCGTTAGATTTCTCTGATTGCATAGTGCTTATCAGAACGATGATTTTTGGGAAAAACAAATGTCACATCTTTGCCATGCATTTAATGCCTCTAGTCACATCTCGCCTCGAGAATTCCAACGGTCATATTCGACTCTTCATAAATTCATCTCTTCGAACCTGGGGGGCAAGTGTACCGGTCAGCACCAAACGAACGAGTTTCGGCCTCGGTGACCAACCGTTCGAGTTAAATAGCACATAAAGGTACATAATAAATAAACAAGCAACAATAGTTATTATGGCGTTGAATGAGTCAAATTATATCCCAAAATATACGGGAAATATCTCCAACATAATTGACTAAACTGAACGATACATGTTCCTAGTATTAAGGAACCACCATGCACGTCAGTTAACAACTGATGTTCAGCCCATAAGGGTCAAGGCCCATAAACCAATACTATGAATAGAGCTCTTCATAGAGGAGTAAGGTACGTTTCTTCCATTCACTAGAATACGCTTACTTGAGTACTTACTTACTTGAGCATCAGAGTAACTTTTGCAGATAACCTCCCGACCGAGCATCAACATTGGAAGAAGGATACTTGAAGGAGCAAGGAGAATATCGATGCGTCAACAATTGCACACTAGTCACAGGTATTGCCTGGGCCCCTTAGCCTATACATGTACAGTCGAAAAATTAAAATTGTGCCACTACGAACTACCAGCATAGGTCAATCAACAAATTTTTTTTTTCATTGAGGCAATTTCTCAAGCACATTATCTACTTCAATCCAAACTCAAGTGACATTAATCTAATTCAATCCTTCCATCAAATGCTTCAAATCACAGATTTAAAATAATGTTAAATCAGCTAGCACACACATATGAATTGCACCAGAAAATTCATTAACCGAACATGAAAATCGGAAAACAAAAATTGCGTAGTTCAACCACACCTATGATGCTTCAATTCGGTTTTGCATTGGAACAACTTCATGCGCTCATATAATCTTGCACCAGCGTGGCAAGAGAGAGTGGCCACTGATGATATTTTGAAAAATTGTAATGAGAAACTTGTTTGTTTGGTGAGAATGCGCAAAGCTTTCCACAAGAACATTAGGGTTGTTTCTTCCTACACTCTTATTCCATCAAGAGAGGGAAAAAGCGATACCCAGTCTAAACGAGGAGGAGAAAAATGAGAGATTCAGGGTTTAGGGGAAAGTGAAGAGGAAAGAGATGAAAATGAGAGAAAAATCAATAACAAAATAAAATTTAAAATAAATTTAGACTTTTTCTGAGGTTTCTAAATGAACTTTGGTACTTGATGGAGTGTTTTCAAAAGCTTTGTCATTTAATAAAAATTTTGAAATAAATCTTTGGTATTAGATTAATAAAATATCTAGTTAGTTAAATTTATTTATAAGGTTATACTAGTTTTTGTTAATTGTTTAGTAAATAACTTTTATTAATTTTTTTTTTTTTGTGATTAGGTTTTGTGTAATGAATAAGAATGTAACGAAGAAAAATAAAATAAAATAAAATATATATTTTTATTTATTTATTTAAGTTGGAAAAGTCTAGAGTATTTTGTTAAGGTTTTAGATTAAACTTTCAAAACTTAACGAAGGTTAAAAGAATCTCATTTATTTTGCTGAGATTTTAGAATAAACATTTGGAACTTAACGAAGGTTAAAAAACCTCCGTTATTTTGCGGAGGTTTTAGAATAAACTTTTGGAACTTAGCTAAGGTTAAAAAAACTTCCGTTATTTTGTTGAGTTTTACAATAAATCTTTGAAAAATAACGAAGGTTAAAAAATCTCTATTATTTTTTCTTATAGTTGAAGTAACTTCCTTTTGTAGTTGGGGTATGTAGACGTTGATTGAATTTTGAGTTTGCTTTGCAAATTAACATTACTTAGCTTTATGCTTTGTTGATGCATTGAATAAACTTTGTATTGAAGTTGGTTTCAACTTATTTACGCTTTCCTTTTATACTTAGCATATTAATTAGATGCCGTGATGTACCATAGATTTTGGTTTTATAGTTAATGTTCTTGCCAGTTGACTCGCCTGTCAGTTGACTCCACGACACTCACACGCCTCCTTCCTCTCGTTGATACGTGCTTGATTCTTGCGAAATGTAAGGACCTGAAAAATTTATTGGAATAAAAGAGTTATATTTTAAATAAATTCTAAGTATGTTTTTATTTAGAATAGAAAGGGAGGAAAAAGTTAAGTTTAGAAGGCTACGAGGTCGCCGGTCGCCTGCTACACATGAGCGCCAGGTGGACATCGCGCGGGCGCGAGAGGCATGCAGGCATCGCGCGGACGCGAGAGGCATGCAGGCATCGCGCGGGCGCGAGAGGCATGCAGGCATCGCGCGGGCGTGAGAGGCATGCAGGCATCGCGCGGGCGCGAGGGGCATGCGGGCATCGCGCGGACGCGAGGCACGCGGGCATTGCCAGGGCGCGATGCATGTGGACGTGGCCAAGGCGCGAGAGTTATGAGGGCGTCGCCAGGGAAGACATCGGTTGTCTCCCAGAGGAAGACATCGGTCGTTCGCCAGGAAGAGGTCATCGGTGGTAGTCTTCGCGCGAGGTCATCGGTGGTAGTCTTCGCGCGAGGTCATCGGTGGTAGTCTTCGCGCGAGGTCATCGGTGGATCGTCTTCGCGCGAGAGGTCATCAGTGGTTTCTCTTCGAGCTGGTAGTCATCGGCGAAAGGTCATCGCGCGACGTTGAGTTACACCCAGAGAACGTGGGCCCCAGACTCCCAGCAAGAGACGTTCTGCACGCGCGCCACGTAGACGAAAAAGTGGTTCAGAATAGTGACCTCATAGCGTAGCCTGCGCAGAGGCACGCTTAGGTGTACTGTTCAGCGAAGCGTACACGCAAACTCCCTGCAGAGTGGGTGGTGGCAGCGGTTTTTGTGGAGAAGTCAGCTTAAGATGCAAAAACCCATTTCTGAGGGAGAAGGAAAGAAACGTTGCTGTGGTTCCAGAGCTAAAGGGTGCGTTTATCTCCCTTCTCCTCCATTCTCTCCTTCGCGCTGCGGTTCTAGCACCTTCACACGAGAGTACGACGAGCGACGGCCACCATTAGAGCACCTGGGAGGTTCTCTGCAAGTCCTTCAACCAGACGCGAAAAACAGAGCCAAGGTATTCTGCAAGCTTCGTTGGATTTCGAAGCTCCTGGTGGTTGCGCAAGTCCAGGTAAGGGAAGCTAGCCTTCATCTTTACTACGAGCCATAGTTGAACCATTTCTGAAGTGTGGGCGACGTGGTCGCCGTTTTCGCTTTCGTCTTCGTGAAATGCTCTGTGTTGTGTGCTTGGGCGACGTGGTCGCCTGTTTTAATATACAGCCTTCGAAATACCATATTTTGAACTAGATCGCCGGTTTTGGCGCTGTTTTGCGAACTCCTTGTGTTTGATGTTGTTTTGAGAACTGCTTGAGATTTACATGAGATATTCGAAAATATGAATCCTTTGAAATGGCTATTGCTGTGATTGCATCGTTTACTTGAGTGGTATGATGTCTTTGAATGCTGTGAATGTGGGATCGAGGCATAGTATTTTCAGGAAAGAAAATACCGTGTAAGATCTTGTGGTAGGTGCATTGATCGGTGATTCCTAAGGGGATATCCTGACTCTGCTGAGGTAATGGAATCACGTAGAGGAAGTTACTCAGTTGTTGAGAGTCGAAGGAGGTCTATATGATGGGCGTCTCGTGTGAAAAAGAACGAGCTCCGTCTGTCATATGGATTAACCCTGTCATACCAGGAGAACTATGGTAACATTGAGATGATATATGCGCATGCTGTGTGGATTCACAGCGACCCTGTGTGGATTTCACAGTGGTGTGGTATGACAGGTGCAGATCTCTGAGTCTAATCAACGCACGAGTCAATCCGGAAGTAGTGTCAAGTGTCTTGTGTGGTGAGTCAGTGGAAAGTCTGACATGTGAAATGAGAAACTTGAATATTGATAGACACTTGATGCTGTATTGTGAAATGGAATGACTATGGGTGAATGTTGTGAAGTTTGTGATTTTGGGCGATCAGCTGAATGCTATGAGCAGCTCTACGTTTTACATGGATATTTTGGAACTTGGTTTACTTGGATTTTCATGTTCTTGATTTAAACTTCTTTTAAATTATCTAGCTTACCCTTTTATCTGTTATTGTGGTTGTTTTTCTCAAAACTGTGATGATCGTGTAATTGATACACGGGAGCAGATGATCTTCCAGGAAGAAGAGCCCTCTAGTGAGTGATCGCCGAGGAGGAGATCGCCGGTTTTCTGTCTCTATCGGGTGATCGCCTGTGTCTGCCTCCATCGGGTGATCGCCTGTTTTTTTCTGTCTTGATAGGTGATCGGTCTCGTCCGATAGGAGATCGGTTTCTTCCGATAGGAGATCGCCTGCTTTGTTTTTTTACTGTATTTTGTTTATGTTTCTGGAAAATTTGACCGAATTTGTATTAAACTCCCTAAGAGGAGCAACTTCATTTCATATATATATTATTTTGTTCATAGAATCTATTTGTTACCTTTATTTTCATTATATACATTTGTATAGTATTTTGGCGGGATGTTACATTAATGGTATCAGAGCAGTTCGCCTTAGGATGACCTGAGGGCTGTGGATCCATTGTGTTTCTTCTGCTCATAAAATTTATTTGAGTTTTAAATAACCACTATAGTGGGAGGTTTTCAAACGTTTTTGTATTGAACTCTTGCGTGTGCTTTGGTGAATGTATGCCTAACTGAAAATCTTAGTATTAAGAATAAGAAGGTCTTGATAAAGTGGTGAGGGTGCACACTCATAACTGGATCAAGATGATTCTTAATCTTAATTCCAAAGGTTTGATGTTTAGCCTACATTGAATTCTGGTGTGATTTTTGAGTGTTCTTGAATTTGACTGAGGTGGTAGTTTGGACTGATGTTTGCACACCAGTAACTGTTCTGGTGTTTTGTGTGAAGTTATAAGTGTTATGATTCTGTTGATGAACTCAAATTCTAGATGACTTTGAGATGCTGACCTTTGTAAGGTCTAGCTGTTACCCCTTGAATGAATTGATTCTTATCGATTTCATTCTTATAGTTGTAGGGAATATAGAAGTCAATAGATTCAGAAGATGGCACGTAGACCTGCTACCCCACCTCAACCTTCCTCAGAGATGAGTCAGATCGCCAAGGCCATCGAGATGATGGCGACTGCCATTCAGCAGCAGAATGCGGCGATGGCTCAGAACCATCAAGCCACAATGCAGCACTGGGAAACTGCCCGATCTGCTGAGACAAACTCCCACGTCGATCAGCCCCAAGAACAGATGGGACTGGCCGAGTTCATGAGGCACAACCCACCTAAGTTCAGTGGGAATGCTACCCCTGACCAGGCAGATCAGTGGGTCAGGGAGGTGGAGAAAATCTTTAGGGCGACCTCCTGCCCTGAAGAGAAGAAGCTGTTGTTTGCCACGTATCTGCTATCAGGAGAAGCTGAGTTCTGGTGGATGGGAGCTCAGCAGATGATGGAGGCCCGAGAGGATGTTCTGGATTGGGAGAGCTTCAGAGTGAAGTTCTTGGAAAAATACTTCCCAGACAGCGCCAAGTTTGCAAGGGAAGCTGAGTTCTTAAAGTTGGAGCAGGGGGACATGTCAGTAAACGCCTATGCTGCCCGTTTTGAGTACCTCGCCCGGTTCTATACCCAGGCGACCTCCGAGGCCTGGAGGTGTAGGAAGTTCGAGGAAGGGCTGAAGCATGGGCTGAAGAAGACCATAGCCCCGATGTGCATCAGGGAGTTCCACGCCTTAGTGGAGAAGGCGAAGATGGTGGAGACCCTGGAAAAGGGTGAGTCTCGGGTGATCAGGTCACACCCAGGAGGTCATTCCAGTGGGAGAGCTAAGGCACAGCACCCACAAAGCAAGCCCTATGCGAGACCTCCATCACATCGGGCAGGAGCAGCACCTCCCCAGTTCCAACAGCAACAACCTTGGAAGCCTAAGTGTCTTCACTGTGGTGGACCACACGCCTCCAATGCTTGTTTCAAGAAGACTTCAGAGAGGAAATGTTTCGTCTGCCAAAGGACAGGGCACGTTGCTAGAGAGTGCCCTAGCAGGAATGGGGCGACCCAACCCAGTGGCTCCCAACAGTTGAGAAACGAGGGCGGCAGACCTCAGGCAACAGGGAGGGTGTTCGCCATGTCTGGAGCAGAGGCAGCTCAGTCAGGTAACCTCATCCAAGGTGTTTGTTTTATTGCTGGTAGAGGTGTAAGGGCCTTGTTTGATTCTGGAGCGACACACTCCTTTGTGTCAAGCCTGTGTGTAGCCGAGTTGGGCCTCCTAGTGAAGGAGTTACCTTTCGAGCTGTTGGTCTCTACACCTGCGTCAGGACAGGTGTCGACCTCTACAGTGTGCCCTGAATGTCCAGTGATTGTAGAAGGACGCAGATTCAAGGTGAACTTGATCTGCCTACCTCTTCAGGACCTGGATGTCATCCTGGGAATGGATTGGTTAGCTGCCAATCACGTTCTCATAGACTGTGGTAGGCAGAAAGTAGCGTTTTCAGACCCCCAAGAATCGGATGTGTTATCAGTTCAACGAGGGCGATCAGAGCTGGAAGGAGAGGCGAGGTGCTTCGTCGTGCTCGCCCGGTTGGAAGTGGAGAATAAAGGGGACGTAAACAGGATACAAGTGGTGAAAGATTTCACAGATGTATTCCCAGAAGAGGTGCCTGGGTTACCCCCTAAGAGAGAAGTGGAATTCTCTATTGACTTGGTACCTGGAGCTGGACCAGTGTCAATGGCACCTTATAGGATGGCACCAGCCGAGTTAGTGGAGTTAAAGAAGCAAGTGGAAGAGTTGCTGGAGAAGCAGTTCATCAGACCCAGCGTATCTCCATGGGGAGCTCCAGTGCTCCTAGTCAAGAAGAAGGATGGAGGGTCTCGGCTGTGTATAGAATACAGGCAATTGAACAAATTGACCATCAAGAACAAGTACCCCCTACCTCGGATTGATGATTTGATGGACCAGATTCATGGGGCCTCGGTGTTCTCCAAGATTGACCTGAGATCGGGGTATCACCAAATCTTGGTAAAAGCTGAAGAGGTTCAGAAGACAGCTTTTAGGTCTCGATATGGGCACTACGAGTATGTAGTGATGCCATTTGGAGTCACCAATGCTCCAGCTCTATTCATGGACTACATGAATAGGATCTTTCGCCCTTTCTTGGATAAGTTTGTGGTGGTCTTCATAGATGACATCCTCATTTATTCAAGGACCGAGGAAGAGCATGAGGAACACCTGAGGACAGTATTGGAAATACTGAGGGAGAAGCAGCTCTATGCCAAGTTCTCTAAGTGTGAGTTCTGGCTAAGGGAAGTCAACTTCTTAGGACACGTGATATCTGCCCAGGGGATCTCGGTAGATCCAGCCAAGGTAGAGGCAGTGCTGCAATGGGAACGTCCTAAGACAGTGACTGAGATAAGGAGCTTTGTGGGGTTGGCGGGCTACTATCGGAGGTTTATTGAGGATTTTTCCAAAGTAGTGGCTCCTTTAACACAACTGACCCGCAAGGACCAACCCTTTGCTTGGACCGACCGATGTGAGCAGAGCTTCAGGGAACTAAAGGAGAGGTTGACCAGTGCTCCAGTGCTGGTGATTCCAGAAGTAGGAAGACCTTTTGATGTCTTCTGTGATGCCTCACATCAAGGCTTGGGATGCGTCTTGATGCAAGAGAAGAGAGTGGTTGCATATGCTTCAAGGCAACTCAAGGTGCATGAGAGGAACTACCCTACTCATGATTTGGAGTTGGCAGCGGTAGTGTTTGCCTTGAAGATCTGGAGGCATTATCTTTATGGAGCTCGGTTCCAGGTATTCAGCGATCACAAGAGCTTGAAGTACCTGTTCGATCAGAAGGAACTAAACATGAGACAAAGAAGGTGGATGGAATTCCTAAAGGACTACGACTTTCAACTCATGTATCACCCAGGGAAGGCCAATGTAGTGGCAGATGCCTTGAGTAGGAAGTCTATACAAGTCGCCACCATGATGATGGAAGAGCAGAAACTGATCGAGCAGTTCAGAGACTTAAACTTTGGAGTGGAATTTCACGTGAATCACATTAGTTGTAGTAAGCTGACTATAACTAATGACTTCCTTGGGATGTTGAAGGATAAACAATTGGAGGACCCTAGCCTAAAGCGCACTGTGGAGTCACTAGGGACAGATCAGGCGAGAGGCTTTGAGATGGGCGATGATGGGATCTTGAGGTTTGATGGCAGAATTTGCATACCTGCAAATGATGAGTTGAAGAAGATGATCCTAGAGGAAGGTCATAAGAGTCGCCTTAACCTTCATCCAGGCATGAACAAGATGTACCATGACTTGAAGGAGTCATTTTGGTGGTCGGGCATGAAGAGGGACATCGCCCAGTACGTGACAACCTGCTTAACGTGTCAAAAGGCGAAGGTAGAGCATCAAAGACCTGGCGGGCTGTTGCAGCAACTGGATATCCCCGAGTGGAAGTGGGACAGCATTGCCATGGATTTTGTCACCCATTTACCCAGATCGGTAAAGAGTCATGATGCAATCTGGGTCATCATTGATAGGCTGACGAAGAGTGCCCACTTCCTCCCAGTAAATATGAAGATGCCTATGGTCAAGCTGGCACAGCTATACATCCAAGAAATAGTGAGGCTGCATGGAGTGCCTTCCAGCATCGTTTCAGATAGAGATCCCAGGTTTACTTCACGGTTTTGGCAGACCCTGCAAGAGTGTTTGGGAACTAAGTTGAGGATGAGCTCTGCATATCATCCCCAAACAGATGGTCAGTCAGAGAGGACGATCCAATCTTTGGAAGATCTGCTGAGGGCATGCGTTTTGGATCAATTGGGAGGTTGGGAGGAGGTATTGCCACTAGTGGAGTTAACCTATAACAATAGCTACCACGCCAGCATTGGGATGGCACCATATGAAGCCCTGTATGGGAGGAAATGCAGAACTCCCTTATGTTGGTACCAGGAGGGCGAGGCAGTCTTGGTTGGGCCAGAGTTGATTCAGCAGACGACCGAGAAGGTGAAGCAGATACAAAGCAGAATGAAAGCCTCTCAGAGTAGGCAGAAGTCCTATGCAGATCAGAGGAGAAAGCCTTTGGAGTTTGCTGCTGGAGATCACGTATTCATGAAAGTGACACCAACCAAGGGTGTAGGGCGGGCGATCAGGTCAAAGAAGTTGTCCCCTAAGTTCGTGGGACCATATCAGATCTTAAGAAGGATTGGCCCAGTGGCGTATGAGATCGCCCTACCTCCCCATCTGGCGAATCTGCACAATGTGTTTCACGTGTCACAGCTGAGGAAGTACATGGCAGACCCTAGTCATGTGCTGGATGTAGACGACGTGCAGATTAGGGATGACTTGTCCTTTGAAGCAAAACCAGTCAGGATTGACGATCGGCAATGTAAACAGCTCAGAGGCAAGACCATCGACATGGTGAAAGTGGTGTGGGATGAGAAATCGGGGGATTCTACTTGGGAGTTAGAAGAACCCATGAGGGAGGCTTATCCATACCTCTTTTCCTTGTAATCCAATTTTCGAGGACGAAAATTTTTCTTGTTGGGGAGAATGTAAGGACCTGAAAAATTTATTGGAATAAAAGAGTTATATTTTAAATAAATTCTAAGTATGTTTTTATTTAGAATAGAAAGGGAGGAAAAAGTTAAGTTTAGAAGGCTACGAGGTCGCCGGTCGCCTGCTACACATGAGCGCCAGGTGGACATCGCGCGGGCGCGAGAGGCATGCAGGCATCGCGCGGACGCGAGAGGCATGCAGGCATCGCGCGGGCGCGAGAGGCATGCAGGCATCGCGCGGGCGTGAGAGGCATGCAGGCATCGCGCGGGCGCGAGGGGCATGCGGGCATCGCGCGGACGCGAGGCACGCGGGCATTGCCAGGGCGCGATGCATGTGGACGTGGCCAAGGCGCGAGAGTTATGAGGGCGTCGCCAGGGAAGACATCGGTTGTCTCCCAGAGGAAGACATCGGTCGTTCGCCAGGAAGAGGTCATCGGTGGTAGTCTTCGCGCGAGGTCATCGGTGGTAGTCTTCGCGCGAGGTCATCGGTGGTAGTCTTCGCGCGAGGTCATCGGTGGATCGTCTTCGCGCGAGAGGTCATCAGTGGTTTCTCTTCGAGCTGGTAGTCATCGGCGAAAGGTCATCGCGCGACGTTGAGTTACACCCAGAGAACGTGGGCCCCAGACTCCCAGCAAGAGACGTTCTGCACGCGCGCCACGTAGACGAAAAAGTGGTTCAGAATAGTGACCTCATAGCGTAGCCTGCGCAGAGGCACGCTTAGGTGTACTGTTCAGCGAAGCGTACACGCAAACTCCCTGCAGAGTGGGTGGTGGCAGCGGTTTTTGTGGAGAAGTCAGCTTAAGATGCAAAAACCCATTTCTGAGGGAGAAGGAAAGAAACGTTGCTGTGGTTCCAGAGCTAAAGGGTGCGTTTATCTCCCTTCTCCTCCATTCTCTCCTTCGCGCTGCGGTTCTAGCACCTTCACACGAGAGTACGACGAGCGACGGCCACCATTAGAGCACCTGGGAGGTTCTCTGCAAGTCCTTCAACCAGACGCGAAAAACAGAGCCAAGGTATTCTGCAAGCTTCGTTGGATTTCGAAGCTCCTGGTGGTTGCGCAAGTCCAGGTAAGGGAAGCTAGCCTTCATCTTTACTACGAGCCATAGTTGAACCATTTCTGAAGTGTGGGCGACGTGGTCGCCGTTTTCGCTTTCGTCTTCGTGAAATGCTCTGTGTTGTGTGCTTGGGCGACGTGGTCGCCTGTTTTAATATACAGCCTTCGAAATACCATATTTTGAACTAGATCGCCGGTTTTGGCGCTGTTTTGCGAACTCCTTGTGTTTGATGTTGTTTTGAGAACTGCTTGAGATTTACATGAGATATTCGAAAATATGAATCCTTTGAAATGGCTATTGCTGTGATTGCATCGTTTACTTGAGTGGTATGATGTCTTTGAATGCTGTGAATGTGGGATCGAGGCATAGTATTTTCAGGAAAGAAAATACCGTGTAAGATCTTGTGGTAGGTGCATTGATCGGTGATTCCTAAGGGGATATCCTGACTCTGCTGAGGTAATGGAATCACGTAGAGGAAGTTACTCAGTTGTTGAGAGTCGAAGGAGGTCTATATGATGGGCGTCTCGTGTGAAAAAGAACGAGCTCCGTCTGTCATATGGATTAACCCTGTCATACCAGGAGAACTATGGTAACATTGAGATGATATATGCGCATGCTGTGTGGATTCACAGCGACCCTGTGTGGATTTCACAGTGGTGTGGTATGACAGGTGCAGATCTCTGAGTCTAATCAACGCACGAGTCAATCCGGAAGTAGTGTCAAGTGTCTTGTGTGGTGAGTCAGTGGAAAGTCTGACATGTGAAATGAGAAACTTGAATATTGATAGACACTTGATGCTGTATTGTGAAATGGAATGACTATGGGTGAATGTTGTGAAGTTTGTGATTTTGGGCGATCAGCTGAATGCTATGAGCAGCTCTACGTTTTACATGGATATTTTGGAACTTGGTTTACTTGGATTTTCATGTTCTTGATTTAAACTTCTTTTAAATTATCTAGCTTACCCTTTTATCTGTTATTGTGGTTGTTTTTCTCAAAACTGTGATGATCGTGTAATTGATACACGGGAGCAGATGATCTTCCAGGAAGAAGAGCCCTCTAGTGAGTGATCGCCGAGGAGGAGATCGCCGGTTTTCTGTCTCTATCGGGTGATCGCCTGTGTCTGCCTCCATCGGGTGATCGCCTGTTTTTTTCTGTCTTGATAGGTGATCGGTCTCGTCCGATAGGAGATCGCCTGCTTTGTTTTTTTACTGTATTTTGTTTATGTTTCTGGAAAATTTGACCGAATTTGTATTAAACTCCCTAAGAGGAGCAACTTCATTTCATATATATATTATTTTGTTCATAGAATCTATTTGTTACCTTTATTTTCATTATATACATTTGTATAGTATTTTGGCGGGATGTTACACGAAACAATCTGCACCTGCAAAAGAGAAAGGGGCGCCCTAGACGCCGTTTGCACTGCGACGCTCAAGTCAATAGGGGGCAAGTAAAACCAAGTGTATTGAGTCTCTCTGTGTTTAGGTCTAGAAACTGCGTACCTTTGTGAAGTATTTTACTGTCCCTTATATAGTCTAGGGTTTACTGCACCGCTAGCCCTAATTAGGGTTCACTGCGCTACTAGCCATATTTAGGGTTTACTGGAATACCCTTGCGCCGCTATCACCTAATCTTAGGGTAATCTAGCACATAAGGTTTCCTTCTCTGGAGTGCAAACTCTCACAGGGTGACCACCTGGGTGCCTCCTTGTGCACCTAGTCTCTGGGGCCACCTGTTCTGGGAGTGCCTTCACTGTTCACGTGCCATGCATGTAACTTCACTGGGAAACCCTAGGTCTGATGAGTACTCGACCCCTCAGGATCCTGCACCTCACTGTGCTCTCCCTGCTATCCGCATAAGCTCTTCGTGATTCAGGCCTCTCCCTACCTCTGGGTATTTAACTGGTTATTGGCCCACTCTGGGAACCAATCTTAGCTGTGCTGGTTACGCTGTTGAAATCACCCAAGACCGATGTCACCTCATCACACTCTGTTGCCGAGGACTCCTCAACCTGCGGAGTGACAAAGACACATCAGCCCTTTCTGGTGATCGTCACGCTGATGGCTAATCACCCTTCTCTGTGGGCTGATGACTAATCACCCTTCTCTGTGGGCTGATGACTAATCACCCCTCTCTGTGGGCTGACGACTAATCACCCTTCTCTGTGGGTTGATGACTAATCACCCCTCTCTGTGGGCTGATGACTAGTCACCCTTCTTATCAATACCACCTGCGGGGTCCATTCCACGTGGCTTTGGCCCATGCTGTGGGACCTAGCTGACGTGGTTCACCCCCTTTACAAACTGTCCTCAGTATCCGAGGACTGGTCGGTACAGTTAACTTATTTATTTTATGATTTGTTCACAGATTCCTCCATTGTTGATATTCTCAGGCTTAAAGTGCTGCATTTGAAGGTAACTTCTATCTTATGCTTAAATTTGGTTCCTTATATTTTTAATAGTGCTCACAGAGTCATAGCTGATATTAGACAACTATTGCACGGTAGTGGCTTTAACATAAAATGAAGCATGAAATGATACGTTATACCCCATTTATTTTTGCTTTTTCCTATTGGTTTACTTGAATCGGTGTTGTAAATCTCTGGATACTACCTTAGGTATATGTAATTAACATGGAGTACAAGATCCCAATATAAGAAATAATATTCAAACAAATATAAATGCGTGTATGATAACTGAAATTGGAAAATAGTTTTACATATATAAAGTCATAATTAAGTTGTTTTATGTATTGATATTCACTTTAGATATTTGGATGGATGAAATTATTTGAATAACTTTGTTTAACTATTTCAATAATTTTTATATTGTGAATCTGGTGTGAATGATAGTAATTTGTTATGTTCAATCCTGAACCTGATTGGTTTGGTATTTGTTTTGTTAAAAGGTAAAATGGCTAGAACAAAAAATTAAAGTTTTATTTTTCCTTGTCATTTATGCGTCGGCCAAGTCCACGCAAGTTTTTATTTTGTTATATTAATTTATGTGTCGGTCTTTACGTCGGTTAGTGACATCAATTTTTTCCTCTTCGTCAGTCAAACCGAAGCATAGACGTTTTTATATATTTGCGTCAATTTGACTCACGCATAATTTGACAATATTACGACGCTTTTACGTCGGTGTAGCCGTTGACATTTTCGTTTGTTTTTTGTGGGCTTGACCCACGCAATATGCGTCGCATGCACGGACCGACGAAAATATACTTTGCTTCTGTGGAATTTTCGTTAGATGGTTGGCCAACGTAAATCCGACGTTTAGGCGTCAATTTTTACTCATTCGTGTCCATTTTTGGCCAACGAAATATCCTATTTTTCTTGTATGTCTAATATTTATGCCATCATTAGCATCAAATATTTAATATTTTTAAATTAAAAGCATATGTACTTTGAAAATTAGAAGTCATTTTCTAAAGTAAAAGCTATATATAGTTCTTCAATGGCAAAATTTTTTGGCTTGATAATAAAAATACTAGATTTTAATATGTTATTGGACGTAATATAATTATATAAATATAAAAAAAAAAACTGAACAATCTAATTGAATTCAAATATCTTTTATCAAGGAGTTGTTTAAGAAAATATCCACAAACCGAACTTTATTAGCCAAATTGGATCCAAGCACAACTCTTAATAGGTTGTTTCATTTAATTCACAAACATTGGAATAAATCAAATCAACGCAAACAATTATTTTAAACGAAAACAACCCAGATGATTTTATTTATTATATTAGTAATTATTTGGAGGTATAGTGCATGCAGGTGATTGAAACATGAAATTCATTATAGTTGTACAATAAGAAATGATCGACCACGTTCTTAGGCTAGTTCAGGCCGTACCATGATTTGTTCTGAAGATCTTCAATTACTTTGTTATCCAGTTGAAGAGCTCTGGCGAGAACCTCAACAGAAATAGGTGGATTAGCTTTAAACAAAGCTTTTCCAATTGTGATAGTTCCTGGATTTTGACTGCTAAGACCAGCAATAGCAACTGCATTGCCATATCCGACGTTGAGTTGGAAGTGAATGAGACCAATCGGGAAGACAAAGACATCACCCTTGTTCAGGACTTTGGTGAAAAGCCGATTTTGATCTTGATTGGAGGTCACAAATCCAACATAAAGAGTCCCCTCCAGAACTATAAGGATCTCTGAAGCCCGAGGGTGAGTGTGGGGAGCGTTTAAACCCTTTGGTGCAAAGTCTATGCGAGCCAAAGATATGCCCAGCGTGTTTAGTCCAGCTAGTTGATCAACGGCCACAGCAGTCACCTCAGCACTCAATGGGTTGTCGGTGTTCCCAGGTTCCACATGTAAGAAGAAATCTTCAGCTTTGACAACCCCAGGGTCTTTGCAAAATTTTCCATTCACAAATACTACAAATTACAAAGCGATGGTTAGTATAATTCTTGGAATGATCTATCTTTCTATTTGTGTGTGTATATATATATATATATATATATATATATATATTTGAAGAATATTTATTACGTACCACCATCGCGTTCCTTGGCTGCCACACAAAAGTCTTGCAGGGGACTAGGGTCGTAGGCAGAGACAACTGAGGATGTGAAAGCCAAGAGGGCAACAAGCAAGTACGCAGCTTTCATTTTTCTCCTCTCGGTATACTCAAACGATTCTGCTATGTAATGTTGTGAGAAGTGAATTTTGATTCATTAGAACCTTGGTATTTATAAGGATGAAGCATTAATTAGTTTACAGATTATATTTACCGTAATCAATTTTTTATTTAGTGACGAACCATTCCTTAACAACTACATGCGTGCTTGATCAAAGAGTAGACTAAGCAGATGCCCAATGTTAAAAAGAAAACGCAAGTGTCTCGCTATTACCTAATCACCTGGCTTTGCTTGTTATACTTGTTCCAGTAATATTATTTTATGAGGGGATGATCGTTAGCTATATCGAAGTTGAGTTTAGACTTTGTCTCAATATATTACATTGATGACGATAGTTTAAATGGGTTGAATACGGAAAATTTTGTGAGGGACTGGGTCACATTTATCAATGAATGTATATTTACGACGGTTAAACCTGGAGACCATTTCTGATGCCCCTCCCTCTCAAAAAATTCAGAAAATGACTAATAAAGTATTTCAATAACAAAAGAGTGTTTGAAGATATATATGAACCATAATTTATTAAATGTGAAGAGATATAGTTTGACTTTTAAGGGTTAGGTGTAATTGCTTCGGCGACTTAATGCTTGATTTAAATAATTTTCAGTGAAGGAAAATGCGTATAATAAAGTGAGACTCGACGACATGCACTACAACCTAATACTTTTTTTTATTCGGTAAATGGAAATAGTTTTAGTACGTAGGAAGTTAAGACATCTTATTTTATGCACTAAAACCTAATACTTTTTTTTATTCGGTAAATGGAAATAGTTTTAGTACGTAGGAAGTTAAGACATCTTATTTTATGAACGAGTCATGGATTTTGAATCTAAGATAGGATGAATGTGATAATATTAGAAGGAGAAAAGTTTTCGCAATGCCTCTACACTTCATCCACTAGGCATTGTTCCATGCTTTGTTTTCTGTAATATATATTTTTTTTTAAGTAAACTTAAGCTAAAGAACTTTAAACTATTTTATTTCTTCAAATACAATTAGTATGTTATAGTTCGTCTTTCACTATTACATTAGCATTTTTAACCATCTTCAACATTGGTTATTTGAGAAACTTTTCTCGCTGGTTGACTCGGTCGTCGTTGACTCTGAGGTAGACGGTGGCTCTCCTTCTATCTCATGGTAGATCTGTGGCTCTGTTGAAACAGAGGGGGACCTACCTGTAATTGCACTCCGACGCTCAAGTCAGTATAGGGCAAGAAACATCAAACAACTAAGACATCTCAAGCCAAGAGTGTGTAAGAAACTCTAAGCTTGCCAAAAACTGTGTCTGTGTGTGAACTTGTGTTTACCTTGGGCATTACCCCATTATATAGCTGTTTTTAGGTTACCTACCGCATATATGCTCCTGTTTAAGCGTTGCCTCTATCGAATTTAGGGTTACCCTTTTGGGATTCTAATGCACAATCTTAGTGCAATCCCGTGGCAACCTTCCTTTCATAGAGTGCAACTCCCGTGGCGACATTCCTTTCCTGGAGTGCGTAACTTAAGGTGTAGCCACTAGGGTTTCAGCGCCTACTCCAGCGCCATCAACCCAAACTTGTCTAATAACTTAATATCTCACTTGCCTTAAAACCTTCACGTGCCTCACATGCATTTCTAAGGATAATTCTATTGTGTCAGAACCTTACGTCTTGAACACATCCTGCATGCATGGCGTATCTGTGAATCTAGTTTTGCTCCTTGACACGTGTAATTCTGTGGGCCCCTTTATGGGCCCTACCATGCCGACCTCTCCTGTTCTGACCTCTCACTCATGTGCCGACGTCCGAGGTCTGGCCATTACACAAGCCCCCCAAGCTCGAGCTGGAACTCGTTTTAGCGAGAAGCCTTACTGCTTGACCTGTCGACCTACGTGGCGCTGCACTACGTGGCACTGCGGCGAGACTGAGTGATGGGACGCGCATAGTGCTTCGAGGTAACATTTCACCATACTTTCCCTGGAGCGTACACATAGCAATCTCAACAGCTAGGGCGCATTGTCGTTTTGCGCTTCCCCTATACGTTAACCCTTTGCCTCCTACGGTCGTCACTGTTTCATTCCTTCGCATTTCATCATTTCAAAGAAAAAAAAAACTCTTTGCACTTCGAGTGCTCTCCTATTCTCTCGATCCTTCATCGACTTCACCCAGAGTTTACTAAAGGTACGTGTTCTTGCTGGTTGACTCGCCTGTCAGTTGACTCCACGACGCTCACACGCCTCCTTTCTCACGTTGACATGTGCTTGATTCTTGCGAAACAATCTGCACCTGCAAAAGAGAAAGGGGCACCCTAGAGGCCGTTTGCACTCCGACGCTCAAGTCAAGATGGGCAAGAAACACCAAGTGTATTGAGTCTCTTTGTGTTTAGGTCTAGAAACTGCGTACCTTTGTGAAGTATTTTACTGTCCCTTATATAGTCTAGGGTTTACTGTGCCGCTAGCCCTAATTAGGGTTCACTGCGCTGCTAGCCATATTCAGGGTTTACTGGAATACCCTTGCGCCGCTATCACCCAACCTTAGGGTAATCTGGCACATAAGGTTTCCTTCTCTGGAGTGCAAACTCTAACAGGGTGACCACCTGGGTGCCTCCTTGTGCACCTAGTCTCTAGGGCCACCTGTTCTGGGAGTGCCTTCACTGTTCACGTGCCATGCATATAGCTTCACTGGGAAACCCTAGTTCTGATGAGTACTT
Source organism: Phaseolus lunatus (assembly GCA_013389735.1). Lineage (NCBI taxonomy): Eukaryota > Viridiplantae > Streptophyta > Magnoliopsida > Fabales > Fabaceae > Phaseolus > Phaseolus lunatus. The sequence continues at coordinate 25,866,121 of CM023864.1, forward strand.
GACCCCTCAGGACTCTGCACCTAATTGTGCTCTCCCTGCTACCCGCATAGGCTTTTCGTGATTCAAGCTGTTCTGGTTACGCAGTTCAAATCACCCAAGACCGATGTCACCTCGTCACACTCTGTTGCCGAGGACTGATCACCCTACGGAATGACGAGGACACATCAGTCCTTTCTGGTGATCGTCACACTGATGACTAATCACCCTTCTCTGTGTGAAGCGTTGCTGATGACTAATCACCTTTTAATCAATACCACCTGTGGGGTCCATTCCACGTGGCTTTGGCCCGTGCTGTGAGACCTAGTTGACGTGGTTCACCCTTTACTATCTGTCCTCGGTGTCTGAGGACTGGTTGGTACACAAGCCCCCCAGTCTCAAGCTGTCAACTTGTTTCAGCGAAGAGACTAAGTCATTGGTGAGGACTGGTCGGTACAGTACGTTCTTTTCACCATTTATGTTTTCCCTTTGCTATTGCGATGCCCTTCCATGAATTTATAACTGTTTGGGACTGTTTATGTTTTCTGCTCATCTCATCTCGTCTTGCCCTAATTTCCCATCGCGACACTTCTTTGAAATGCATTTGTTCTGTTCCCCTTCTAAGTCTGTCGTTTTCCTTTTTTGTGTGTGTTTTAGCCTTCACCGCTCTCAAATGGATCACTCTACTTCCCCCCCCTCTGGGGTTGATTCAGGTTCCTCCCAGCCCCTCGTTCGCCAAGTAGTCCTAGGGCTCCATTTTGACTTCTACCAGTCTTTGTACCCCTGGGCTCCTGAAGGGCACCCGAAGGAGGTGTCCGAGTTTACCACCTCCAAAGCCATAGTGGACTATAGGAAAAAGGAGGTGAGGAACTGATGTGAGTCTTTTATGAACCTTTCTTGGTTTGGGTTGAGTTGATATAGGTTTCATTGTATTCATGAAACTTTCAAGAATTAGGATCAAAATTCTAAAGAGCAATTAATAGAGTTTATACTAAAAAAAAAAAATAAAGGTTCATGCTAAAAACACATGAATAGGTAACTTGTAGTGTAAGATAACAATGGAATATGAATGGGTAATTCAAGAACAGCAACCAAAGTGCAGTAACAACACAAAAATAGTACAAGGAAACAAGAATTAATACAAGAACACAACAAGAATTGAAATTAGTAATAGAAACACAACAAGAACACAACCAACTAATGGAAATTCAAGAAAACATCATGAACATGGGTTTTCATGGAAGCCGAATAGAAAACAAGTTGGTATAACATGTTTGCACCAATTAAAATGGAAGAACAACACATCAAATGATAGAGGACATCACAAGGAAGAGAATGAACCGATTAGAATTGAAAACAAACAAGTAGAACAAAAATGGGTAATTTTAGAAGATGAATAGAAATTACTTATGTGGTTGTAGCCTTTTAGAGATGTGATTCATGCCACTTGGAGGGTGGTTCTTCCAAGATGAGTGGGTGGTGCCGCCACTTGAGAGTCTTCAAAGCTCATAAGATAAGACATGGAGGAGAAGAAGAGACAAGTCTCACAAACTCACTCTCTCTCAATTTCAAGATAGTTTCTTTACTTCTAATTTCCAACTTGTATTATTAAGAACCAAGTACTCCTATTTATAATAAGGAGGGCTGGACATGTTACAAGGGAGAAGGAGTGGGGAGAGTCACTCTTCTAGCTCCTTCTTAGTGCCTAAGTCTAGAAGGAGTAGGAAGAGTCACTTCTTCCACTTGATCTCCACCAGGAACAAGGCTAGCCACGCCTCCCGCGTCTTCGGGAAGGAGGAAGATAAGTACGTGGGAGTGGTCCCTTACACGGTGGGTAAGCCTGTCTGCTGCAACGAGGCTTCGGTTCAAGAGGCCCCCTTCTGCTTCATCTACTCCACCGTCTTCCAGAGGGTTTGCCTGCGACTTCCCTTTAGCGGCTTTGAGTGGGCGCTACTGACTGAAATGAATGTCGCCCCCGCTCAGCTTCATCCTAACGGCTGGGCCTTCGTAAGGGCCTTCGCCGTCCTCTACAACTATTTTAGGTGCCTACCCTCTGTAGATTCCTTCCTGTACTTCTTCGAGGCCAAGAGTCCGGGGAAAAACTTCTGGGTTAGCATCAACAGGATCGCTGGAAGAGCACTCTTAACCCCTTTCCAGCAATCCTATAAAGGGTTCAAGGGCAAATTCTTCAAGATTTGCTGTCGCGCCACCGACATCACTCTCTTGGATGGGTTTCCCCTCTACTTGGTGGAAAACCCTAACCTGGCCAAACCCCGGGCCTTAACAGACTTGCACCCTCAGGACAGGGAGGTGTGTGAGTTCCTGTCTGGCCTCGAAGCGGTGTTCAACAGCGTCGAGGTCATAAAAAATGAGTACCACCCGAAAACCTTGCGGGGGTACATAGGTATTTGTTTTCACTTTGTTTCTGCTTGCCTTCGTGTATTTATTTATTCTTGTCTATTTTTGCATGTTAATCTGCTGCTGACCTGGTGTGTCTTCTATTTTCTTGTTTGCGGCAGAAATGACCATCGGCGCTGAGAGGAGGAAGCAATTGGCTACCTGTGCTACCAAGAAGGGTGCTGCAGGCCCTCCTCGATCAGTCCAAACCAACCCTTCCACCACCGACGACCAAACCACTACCGCCCCTCTTGCTGTCGCGGCCCCTGCTCAGCTCACTACCCCCCAGCCCCAAGGTTCAATGGTGGCAGTCGGGGCCCCCCATCTGATGAAGAGGGCACCCACTCTGGGCTAGTCTTCAAGCAAAAATGCAAGGCTGGGGTTGCCTTTCCTCTTACCTTTGAATCAGAAGAGGAAGGCCCCTAAGACTACCAGGCGTGCCCTCTAAGCGCCTCTTCTCCCCCTCCTATCATTGAACCCGAGGGCCGGGGAGAGTGCACCCTTGAAGAGAAGCGGCTGAGTGGCCCTACCGGCCTTGCCCCCTTCCTTCAACGCACTATGAAGTCTTCCCAAGAAACTGAAGACATGGAAGACATGGAGGTAGGGCCTCTGATGGAGCAGGTGGCCCGAAGCTTTGGGAAGGCGCTTGGCGGGTCCAGCCTTCTCTTCAAGAAAATGCGGAAGGCGCAGCTGGACACCGAGCACCAAGCCTTGCTTCGGTGGGGTCAGAGCGCCGCCTAACCAATCTCACCCTCGAGGTTGCTGAATTGCGGAATTCTAAAAAGGAGGTTAGGGACCTCCTGTATTTGAAGTCCCAAGAGGCCCTTCGCCTGCACTCCAAGTGCAATGACTTCTGCCTGGCTGTGGAAGACCTGAAGGGTGAGCTACAGCGCAAAGAGAAGGACGTTGTCGACCTTAAGGAGGGGCTGGCCCAATGCGTCGGTGACCTGGCACGGCGATAGGCAGAGATGGCCCAGATGAAGTAAGAGATGGGCTAGTTGAGGAAGGGGATCGCCGAGTCTAAAGCTGAGATGAGGGCGGAGATGGCTCGCAGAGAGGAGCTTTACCAAAAGGCCAAAGGGGAACTCATTGACGAGGCAGCTGAAGCCTACGGTGCTGAGTTTGGTGATGCCCTCGTCCAGGTTGCCTGCGTGCATCCTGGGGTGGACCTCTCCCTAACGGGTCTGAAGAAGATTATCGTCGATGGCCAACTAGTGGATGCTCCTAAAGACTCTTAGACCCCCTCTCTCCTCTTGCAATTCAATAGGCTGTCATTTTGTCTGTACTTTGTATAAATACTTGTATATTCTATTTAATGCATACTTGACGCTTTTGTTTTAATGGCTGATGCATCCTATTATCCATACAATTTGGCCACTGTAGCTCTTTCTTGACATTGTTGTTGTCTTTTTCTGCATATTTTGTTTCTTAGCTTGTAACATCCCTTGACATTGCGGTACTTGTTAATTTGTGTTTGCGATTCCTCGCATGAGTCGCGGAAGAGGATTCCCCGGCGTGGCTCTTGTTTTGTGATCCGGTCTGTCATCGGTAGTCGATGACGTCAGAAGCAGATGACCACGTGGACCATTCACAGGGTGACACGTGGAATGAGATAGCAGGTGAATCAGGGAGGAGATCACTCAGAACGGTGATCGGTGGTCAGTTGCTAAGTGACCACCATCTGCAGATCAGTGCCTAGATGAGCGCTTGAAAGCAGAGCGCGAGAAGTAAAGAAGCACTGATCAGTCATCGGGGTTTCTTGCTAACACGCAGTTAAGCTGGGACCCAGGCTCTCAGCGAGAGCGTTACGCAAGAAGCACTGATCAGTCATTGGGGTTTCTTGCTAACACGCAGTTAAGCTGGGACCCAAGCTCCCAGCGAGAGCGTTACGCAAGAAGCACTGATCAGTCATCGGGGTTTCTTGCTAACACGCAGTTAAGCTGGGACCCAGGCTCCCAGCGAGAGCGTTACGCAAGAAGCACTGATCAGTCATCGGTGCATGGTCATCGGGGTTTCTTGCTAACACGCAGTTAAGCTGGGACCCAGGCTTCCAGCGAGAGCGTTACGCATGCACCTCGCATGATTCCGAACCAGAAGAAGAAGAGCTGCTCGCCAGTAGGGTCGTGCATGAGGATGGGTCAAGAGAGCTAGTAAGCTGGTCAGTGATCAGTTACTCTTTTAACCCATTACGTGCATGGCACTGTGCGGTGAGGTCATGCATGCAGGATGCAGCGCTTGGTGAATGTGCCTAGACTAGCCACACCTGGTGTTCTCCTGGGAGCATGCGACTCACTCAGAGGCAAGAAATGCGCTAAGTTACTCCGCAAGGGAATAACTTAGGCGCACAGAGAAAAGCGCAAAGGCCCTTCAGGTGTGACACGCATACGGTTAGATGCAAGTTGCATGCCTCCACGTGTCACCATCTGAGAGAGAGGCGCGGCCCAGGTATAAAAGCACTCCACGTCATGTAAGTTTTACAAATTTGACAGTCTGAGATTTTACAGTTTTTACGGATTCTACATTCATTACACACATTTCTGAGTCATTGTGAGCACGTTTTACACACGTTGCACAGTGATAACAGAATTCAGTTATAGAGAGAGAAAGTGGATCTGAGAGCACACACGAGTCTCACAGAGAGATTCAGAGAGAGTTTTTGGTGGTTCTATTACCTGACTTGAGCGTCGGAGTGCACACGGCCGCTAGAGGCGCCGTCTGTGTTGTTTTGCAGGCATCGTTGGGAGTTCCAGAGAAGGTTCTTGGAGCGTTCTTGCAGAACACGCAGTTGCAGAGGGCTAGATGAAGGAGTGACGAGGCACATACACACCGTTCAAGTCCGCGGCAGCATCATTTTCTTTGACAAGCCCAATCATTTTTGTTGACCTTGGCTGATATGTCAACAAAAACCTCATCTATGTCGACCTCGACTAATAAGCCAAGGAAGAGCTTGTCTCTGTCGACCTCTACTAATAAGCCAAGGAAGACCTCGTCTCTGTCAATCTAGACTGATAAGTAAAGGAAGACCTCGTCTCTGTCGACCTCGACTGGTGTAAGGATGTAACATCCCGCCAAATTACTTTTCATAAATATAAAATGAAATAAAGATAAAACAAAAATATTTAAGTGAACATACGTATTTATATAAAATGAAGTTGCTCCTCACAGGGAGTTTGATACATAACCGGTCAATTTTTCCAAAACATAAACAAAATACAGCCAAATAAATTGAAAACCGGCGATCTCCCTACATTAAACCGGCGATCTCCTATCAGAGGACCCAAACCAGCCGATCTGCTACCAGAACAGAAATCAGGCGATCTCCTTCCGGCGACCACTCACTAAGGAGCTCTACTTCCTGGAAAATCATCTGCTCCCGTGTAAAATACACGATCATCACAGTTTTAAGAGAAAACAGCCAGAGAACAATACAAAGGGTAAGCTAGATATTTTTAACTTTAAATTTTAAACTGGACAACCAACGTAGATCAGCCTTTTTAAACATTCACAAGAGTCCATCACTTTCTCATTCATATCACACAACCATCAAGTGTCTATCAACAATTTCTCAACATTACTCACGTCAGACTTCCACTGACTAATCACACCTAGACACTCGACACTACTTCCGGAAGACTCGTGCGTTGAACTTAGCATCCAGAGACATGCACCTGTCATACTTCATTGCTGTAATGTTTCCACAGCCATGCGCATCAACACAATCTCGATCTCAATTTCATCACTCTCACAGTATGACAGGGTTAATCCATATAACAGGTCAAGTCAGTTATCTTTCAAACGACTTACCCATACATATGGACCTCCCTCGACTCTCACCAACTGAATGACTTCATCTATGTGACTCCATCATATCAGCAGAGTCAGGATCGTCCCATTCACAGGATACTCACAGATCAATACACTTCATAACCAAATCTCAACACGGTATTTCCTTTCCTGAAAATACTATGTCTTGATCCCACATTCACGACATTCCACACATCATACCACTCAAATGAATGATTCAAATCACAGCAACAATCATTTCAAAGGTTCAGATTTCGAGTATCACATGCATTCCACCTTTAAATCTCAAACAGCTTCTAACAACACAAAAACAGGGGAGTTCGAAATCTGTATTTAAAACCGGCGACCACGTCGCCCAACCACATAGAACAGAGCATTGCGAAAAGAAACATGAAACCGGCGACCACGTCGCCCTCACTTCAGCAACAGCTAATCTATGACTTGTATTGAAAATGAAGGCTAGCTTCCCTTACCTGGACTTGCGCAAAACACCCAGAGCAGCAAAACCCACCGAGCTTAAAGGATGCCTTTGCTCTGTTTTAGCGTCTGGTTTGTAGGACTTGCAGAGAAACTCCCAGGTGCTCCAAGGGCAGTCGTCGATAGCTAAGCAGGAACGTGATAAGGCCTGAATGGCAGAGTGAAGGAGAGAAAAGAGAAGGATGAAGATGCAGACACTCTTTCACTCTTGAGTCACTGTAACCTTCTTTGCCTTCCCGCAGTGGGCTTTTGAATCTAAGCCTACCTGTCCACGCATGCTGCTGCTGCCACCCCTTCTGCAGGAAAGCCTGAGTGTACGTTCTCACTGAACAGTACGACCACGGTTGTCTCTTGCGCCTGCCAACCACTGCCCTGAACAGTACAACCACTGTTGTCTCTTCTGCATGCCAACCACTGCCCTGAACAGTACGACCGCTGTTGTCTCTTCTGCATGCAACCACTGCCCTGAACAGTACGACCGCGAGTGTCTCTTGCGCATGCCAACATTCTGATGTCACTATTCTGAACCACCCTTTTTGTCTACGTGGCGCGCGTGCAGGACGTTTCATGCTGGGAGTCTGGGTCCCACTTTCTCTGCGTGAAGCTCGACATCGCGCGATAATCTTCCACCGATGACCGCTCGCGCGATGACTATCCACTGAGGTCTCATACTGGCAAACGACCGATGTCTCTCCCTGGAAGACGACTGATGTCTCTCCCTTGGAGACGACCGATGTCTATTCCTGGCGACGCCCGCATGCCTCTCGCGACCCGGCGATGCCTGCATGCCTCGCGCCCCGACGACGCCCGCATGCCTCTCGCGCCCCAGCGTTGCCTGCATGCCTCGCGCCCCGGCGTTGCCCGCATGCCTCGCGCGCCCTGGTGACGTCCACATGCCTCGCGCCCTGGCGATGCCCGCATGCCTCTCGCGCGCCCTGGTGACGTCCACATGCCTCGCGCCCTGGCGATGCCCGCATGCCTCTCGCGCGCCCTGGTGACTTCCACATGCCTCGCGCCCTGGCGATCATGTGTAGTAGGCGACCGGCGATCATGTACTAACCAGGCGATCTTATAGTCTTCTAAGCTACACTTTCCTTCCTTTTTATTTCAAATGAAAACATACTTAGAATTCATTTAAAATATACCCTTTTATTCCAATTTTATTTTACAGGTCCTTACATTCTCCCCAACAAGAAAAATTTTCGTCCTCGAAAATTGAATTACAAGGAAAAGAGATATGGATAGGCTTCTCTCATGGGTTCTTCTAACTCCCAAGTTGAATCACCCGATCGCTCATCCCACACCACTTTCACCATGTTGATGGTCTTGCCTCTGAGCTGTTTACTTTGACGATCGTCAATCCTGACTGGTTTCGCTTCAAAGGACAAGTCATCCCTGATCTGCACATCGTCCACTTCCAGCAGATGACTAGGGTCTGCCATGTACTTCCTCAGCTGTGATACGTGAAAGACATTGTGCAGATTCGCTAAATGGGGAGGTAGGGCGATCTCGTAAGCCACTGGACCAATCCTCCTTAAGATCTGATATGGTCCCACGAACTTAGGAGGCAGCTCCTTTGATTTGATAGCTCGTCCTACACCCTTGGCTGGTGTTCCTCTCATAAAGACATGATCCCCAGCAGCAAACTCCAAAGGTCTTCTCCTCTGATCTGCCGAGGACATCTGTCGGCTTTGAGGAGCTTTCATTCTGCCCTGTATCAGTTTCACCCTCTCGGTTGTCTGCTGAACTAACTCTTACTACTTCAATACTTCATCAAATTCCATTTTACATCCCTGCATATGGAATATGCTGCTCGATTGAGCGCCAATTCCAGTATTCACGCTCTACTTCCAACCTTGAAGACTTGGTCGAGCAAGTCCAGAACTAGGCCCTTAACAGAACCAGGACTAGCCCCTTTAGAGAAAAGCGGGCAAGATCCCTTCATCGGAAGGAAAGGGGACAGCTGCCCACTACTCATGCCCCCTAGCTAATTCAGACTAGGATCCGAAATATTCTCCTAGGGATCAACTTCTGCATCTTGATCAAAACCATCCATCGACTTCGCAACTGCTGATCTAATTCTCACGCTCCCTAAAGGGACACCTTTTGTTCACCACTATGCTACATAATTCTGTACCTTATAAAGACAAAGTTCCTGTTGCTGTTACTTTCTAAATCATTATTATGACTTCTTTTGCCAACTCGGCTTCCTGCTCCCATTACGACCTCCTTTTTCAATGTATACGTTGGATGCATTGATTTTGGGTTCAGGTGCCTATCCGAAAAGGCATACAAGAACGAATGCACCATATATCTCATCCACAACCATGAAAGTAGTGGAGCCGATTGGAAAATTTCCTCTGCAATCCGGAATTCCTTGCTTAAGGACAACTCTATTCTTCTTCTCCCAGATGCAACAGACTATTTCCACCCACACTCCCTTCCACATCCAACTTTTCTGAAATTTACTACATCTCTAGAAGGACTCAACATCATCATAACACGACTTACCCTCATTGTTATCCACAGCCATTACCTCCTTCCCTTCTACATTCACAGGCCTAACTGCATCCTCATTTGCCAAATTTAGGAGGCTTACGGCTTCAGAAGTCTTTTATCTCAACCCACCATTTCCATAATCATCTTTCAAATCACGATCAACAAAACAGCATCCATCCTGCGTGAAGTTTAAGCTAGAACCATCTCATGCTGTTTCATCGACATGAACATCTTCCAAGCTTCAAAAGAAAAATTCATTCTTTCATTCTTGGAACTTAACTCTGGTACTTCCCATGGATACACATGCTTAAGCTTTAAACCTCCAACACACTGCTTATTTACTCTCCATAACTTATATGTAGCTGAAACTAAACCTTGGTACAACTAAATCTAACTTACACTTGCTTCTTTAATTCCATCTACTCAGCTGGGGCCATTATGTAGGGAGCCATGGACGCTGGTCCAGCTCCAGGTACCAAAACAATAGAGAATTCCATCTCTCTCTTAGGAGGTAGTCCAGGTATTTCTTCTGGGACTACATCCATGAAATCCTTCACCACATGTATACAGCCCATATCTTCATCACTCTTCACTCCCCCCCTTGAGCTAGGATCACAAGGTACGGCGCCCCTTCTATCAACCCCGACCATACACACTGAGCAGATATCATATCTGACTCTCGGAGGCTCGGAAACACCACGTTCTGCCTACTGAAATCTATGAGAATGTGATTGGCAGATAGCCAATCCATCCCCAGGATAACATCCAGATCCTGAAGAGGTAGACAGATCAAATTCACCTTGAACTTGCGTCCCCCTACTATCACTGGACATTCAGAGCAAACTGGGGAGGTCAAAACCTGGTTTGATGCAGGTGTAGAGGCCAACCGTTCAAACGGCAGCTCCTCCACTAGAAGGCCGAGTTCGGTTTCACACCGATTTGACACAAAAGAGTGTGTCGCTCCAGAATCAAACAAAACTCTAACGTATCTACCAGCTATAAACAAGCACCTTGTACTAGGTTACCTGACTGAGATACTTCCGCTCCAGACAGGGGAGACACTCTCCCTGCTGCCTGAGGTCTGCTGCCTTCGTTCCTCAACTGCTGGGAAACACTGGGTTGAGTCGCCCTATACCCGTTAGGACACTCTCTAGCAAGGTGTCCCGTCTTTCGGCAGATGTAGCATTTTCTCCCTGAATTCCTCTTGGGGCACACGTTGACGTTAGGTGGCCCATCACAATGGAAACATCTTGGTTTCCATGGTTGTTGCTGCTGAAACTGGGGTGGAACTGCTCCTGCCCGATGTGGTAGAGGTCTCGCATAAGGCTTGCTTTGTGGGTGCTGCACCTTGGCCTTCCCACTGGAGGGACCCCCTGGGTGTGATCTGATTACTCTGGAATCACTCCTCTCCAGGGTCTCCACCACCTTTGCCTTCTCTACTAAGGCACGAAACTCCCTGATCCACAGATCTGCTTGATCAGGGGTAGCATTCCCACGGAACTTGGGTGGGTTGTGCCTCATGAATTCGGTCAGTCCCATCTGTTCCTGAGGTTGACCGACGTGGGAAGCTGTTTCAGCCGACCGAGCCGTTTCCCAATGATGCATTACAGCCTGATGAATCTGAGCCATTACCGTATTCTGTTGTTGGATAGCACTCGCCATCATCTCTATAGCCTTGGCAATCTGGCCCATTTCCGAAGAAGGTTGGGGAGGGGTAGGAGGTTTACTTGCCATCTTTCTTCGTTTCGAATTTTGAAACTATGGGTTTCTATATTCCCTACAACTACAAGAATGAGATCGATTAAAAATCAATTCATTTCAGGAGGTAACATCTAGACCTTACAAAGGTCAGCATCTCAAAGTCATTAAGAATTTGAGTTCATCAACAGAATCATCATACTTATAACCTTCAAGCAAAACACCAGAACAGCTACTGGTGTACAACCATCAATCCAATCAACCACTTTCAAGCAATTACAAAAACATTCAATAAAATGAAATAATCACACCAGAATTTAATGTATGCTAAACATCAAACCTTTGGAATTAAGATTGAGAATCATCTCGATCCAGTTATGAGTGTGCACCCTCACTACTTTATCAAGATTCTCTCATTCTTAATACTAAGATTTTCAGTTAGAGCATATATTCACCAAAGTACACACAAAATTTCAATACAAAAACGTTTGAAAACTCTTTACTATAGTTGTTATTTTAAACTCAAATAAATTTCATGAACAGAAGAAACACAATGGATCCACAGCCCTCAGGTCATCCTAAGGACGAACTGCTCTGATACCATTAATGTAACATCCCGCCAAATTACTTTTCATAAATATAAAATGAAATAAAGATAAAACAAAAATATTTAAGTGAACATACGTATTTATATAAAATGAAGTTGCTCCTCACAGGGAGTTTGATACATAACCGGTCAATTTTTCCAAAACATAAACAAAATACAGCCAAATAAATTGAAAACCGGCGATCTCCCTACATTAAACTGGCGATCTCCTATCAGAGGACCCAAACCAGCCGATCTGCTACCAGAACAGAAATCAGGCGATCTCCTTCCGGCGACCACTCACTAAGGAGCTCTACTTCCTGGAAAATCATCTGCTCCCGTGTAAAATACACGATCATCACAGTTTTAAGAGAAAACAGCCAGAGAACAATACAAAGGGTAAGCTAGATATTTTTAACTTTAAATTTTAAACTGGACAACCAACGTAGATCAGCCTTTTTAAACATTCACAAGAGTCCATCACTTTCTCATTCATATCACACAACCATCAAGTGTCTATCAACAATTTCTCAACATTACTCACGTCAGACTTCCACTGACTAATCACACCTAGACACTCGACACTACTTCCGGAAGACTCGTGCGTTGAACTTAGCATCCAGAGACATGCACCTGTCATACTTCATTGCTGTAATGTTTCCACAGCCATGCGCATCAACACAATCTCGATCTCAATTTCATCACTCTCACAGTATGACAGGGTTAATCCATATAACAGGTCAAGTCAGTTATCTTTCAAACGACTTACCCATACATATGGACCTCCCTCGACTCTCACCAACTGAATGACTTCATCTATGTGACTCCATCATATCAGCAGAGTCAGGATCGTCCCATTCACAGGATACTCACAGATCAATACACTTCATAACCAAATCTCAACACGGTATTTCCTTTCCTGAAAATACTATGTCTTGATCCCACATTCACGACATTCCACACATCATACCACTCAAATGAATGATTCAAATCACAGCAACAATCATTTCAAAGGTTCAGATTTCGAGTATCACATGCATTCCACCTTTAAATCTCAAACAGCTTCTAACAACACAAAAACAGGGGAGTTCGAAATCTGTATTTAAAACCGGCGACCACGTCGCCCAACCACATAGAACAGAGCATTGCGAAAAGAAACATGAAACCGGCGACCACGTCGCCCTCACTTCAGCAACAGCTAATCTATGACTTGTATTGAAAATGAAGGCTAGCTTCCCTTACCTGGACTTGCGCAAAACACCCAGAGCACCAAAACCCACCGAGCTTAAAGGATGCCTTTGCTCTGTTTTAGCGTCTGGTTTGTAGGACTTGCAGAGAAACTCCCAGGTGCTCCAAGGGCAGTCGTCGATAGCTAAGCAGGAACGTGATAAGGCCTGAATGGCAGAGTGAAGGAGAGAAAAGAGAAGGATGAAGATGCAGACACTCTTTCACTCTTGAGTCACTGTAACCTTCTTTGCCTTCCCGCAGTGGGCTTTTGAATCTAAGCCTACCTGTCCACGCATGCTGCTGCTGCCACCCCTTCTGCAGGAAAGCCTGAGTGTACGTTCTCACTGAACAGTACGGCCACGGTTGTCTCTTGCGCCTGCCAACCACTGCCCTGAACAGTACGACCACTATTGTCTCTTCTGCATGCCAACCACTGCCCTTAACAGTACGACCGCTGTTGTCTCTTCTGCATGCCAACCACTGCCCTGAACAGTACGACCGTGAGTGTCTCTTGCGCATGCCAACATTCTGATGTCACTATTCTGAACCACCCTTTTTGTCTACGTGGCGCGCGTGCAGGACGTTTCATGCTGGGAGTCTGGGTCCCACTTTCTCTGCGTGAAGCTCGACATCGCGCGATAATCTTCCACCGATGACCGCTCGCGCGATGACTATCCACTGAGGTCTCATACTGGCAAACGACCGATGTCTCTCCCTGGAAGACGACCGAAGTCTCTCCCTGGGAGACGATCGATGTCTATCCCTGGCGACGCCCGCATGCCTCTCGCGACCCGGCGATGCCTACATGCCTCGCGCCCCGACGATGCCCGCATGCCTCTCGCGCCCCGGCGTTGCCCGCATGCCTCGCGCCCCGGCGTTGCCCGCATGCCTCGCGCGCCCTGGTGACGTCTACTTGCCTCGCGCCCTGGCGATGCCCGCATGCCTCTCGCGCGCCCTGGTGACGTCCACATGCCTCGCGCCCTGGCGATGCCCGCATGCCTCTCGCGCGCCCTGGTGACTTCCACATGCCTCGCGCCTTGGCGATCATGTGTAGTAGGCGACCGGCGATCATGTACTAACCAGGCGATCTTATAGTCTTCTAAGCTACACTTTCCTTCCTTTTTATTTCAAATGAAAACATACTTAGAATTCATTTAAAATATACCCTTTTATTCCAATTTAATTTTACAGGTCCTTACAAAGGACCTGTAAAATTAAATTGGAATTAAAAGGGATATATTTTAAATGAATTCTAAGTATGTTTTTTGTTCTTGCCGGTTGACCCGCCTGTCGGTTGACTCACGACACTCACACGCCTCCTTCCTCACGTTGTTATGTGCTTGGTTCTTTCGAAGCAATCTGCACCTGCAAAAGAGAAAGGGGGCGCCCTCGAGGCCGTTTGCACTCCGACGCTCAAGTCAGTATAGGGCAAGCACACCAAGTGTATAAGTTTCTCTGTATCTGTTTAGGTCTAGAAACTGCGTCCCTTTGTGAAGTATCTTACTGTCCCTTATATAGTCTAGGGTTTACTGCGCCGCTAGCCCTAATTAGGGTTCGCTGCGCTACTAGCCATATTTAGGGTTTACTGGAATACCCTCGCGCCGCTATCACCCAATCTTAGGGTAATCTAGCACATAAGGTTTCCTTCTCTGGAGTGCAAACTCTCACAGGGTGACCACTTGGGTGCCTCCTTGTGCACCTAGCCTCTGGGGCCACCTGTTCTGGGAGCGCCTTCACTGTTCACGTGCCATGCATGTAGCTTCACTGGGAAAACCATAGCTCTGGTGAGTACTCGTCCCCTCAGGACTCTACACCCAACTGTGCTCTCCCTGCTACCCGCATAGGCACTTCGTGATACAGGCCTCTCCCTAACTCTGGGTGTTTAACTGGTCATTGGCCCATTCTGGGAACCAATCTTAGCTGTTCTGTTTACGCTGTTCAAATCACCCAAGGCCGATGTCACCTCGCCACATTCTGTTGCCGAGGACTCCTCGTCCTGCTGAGTGACGATGACACCTCCGCCCATCCTGGTGCTGACGACTACTCACTGTTCTCTGTAGGCTGATGACTCGTCACCCCTCTTTGTAGGCTGATGACTCGTCACCCCTCTCTGTAGGCTGATGAGTCATCACCCCTCTCTGCAGGCTGATGACTCATCACCCCTCTCTGCAGGCTGATGAGTCATCACCCCTCTCTGCAGGCTGATGACTCATCACCCCTCTCTGCAGGCTGATGACTCATCACCCGTCTCTGCAGGCTGATGACTCATCACCCTTCTCTGCAGGCTTATGACTCGTCGCCCTTCTCTGTTCAATACCCCTTGTGGGGTCCATTCCACGTGGCTTCGGCTCATGCTGTGGGACCCAGCTGATGTCCGGGGACTGGTCAGTACATTTTTATTTAAAATAAAAAGGAAGGAAAGTGTAGTTTAGAAGACTATGAGATCGCCTGGTTAGTACATGATCGCCTGTCGCCTAGGTTGCATGTGATCGCCAGTCGCCTATGGTGCACATGATCGCCGAAAGCGCACTCAGTATGTGGTCAGGATACTGGATCAACCAGAGTGGGTTCCACAAAACCACGCGTATCAAGGTGTGGGTTAAGCCTTAGATACGCTGTGCATGCAAAGCTCTATGCTTGAGCATAAGAAATCGTCCTTGGTGTTGCATGCATGGGCGCACGAGGAGTAGTGCTGACCTACTCTTGGAAATGTGAAGCTACCGACGTCACCAAGTCATGTGGAGATGATACCTTGGACGTAACATAGTGGGATGAAGAACCTACAGCAAGGCGTGGCGATGTGTCGTCGGGCATCGCCGGGCGCGAGGCATGTGGGCATCGCCAGGGCGCGAGGCATGCGGGCATCGCCGGGCGCGAGGCATGCGGGCATCGCTAGGGCGCGAGACTTGCGGTCATCGCCAGGGAGAGACATCGGTCATCCTCCAAGATGAGGCATCGGTGGATAGTCATCGCGCGAGCGGTCATCGGTGGAAGGTTATCGCGCGATGTCGAGTTTCACATAGATAAGGTGGGACCCAGGCTCTCAGCATCAGACGTACTGCACGCGTGACACGTAGACAAAAAGGGTGGTTCAGAGTAGTGACATCAGAGTGTTGGCCTGCGCAGAGGCACGCGCAGTCGTACTGTTCAGGGAAGCGTACACGCAAACTTCCCTGCAGAGTGGGTGGTGGCAGCGGCTTTTATGGACAAGTTGGTTTAAGATTCAAAAACCCACTTCTGAGAGGCAAAGGACGTTGCAGTGGTTCAAGAGTGAAAGAGTGAGTTTACCTTCATTCTTCTCCTTTTCTCTCCTTCGCGCTGCGATTCAGGCATCCTCAAGCACCAGTGCGACTAGCGACGACTGCCCTTGGAGCACCTGGGAGGTTCTCTGCAAGTTCTACAAACCAGACGCTAAAACAGAGCTAAGGCATCCTTTAAGCTCGGTGGGTTTTGGAGCTCTTGGTGTTTTGCGCAAGTCCAGGTAAGGGAAGCTAGCCTTATTTTCCAACGAAAAACCTTATAGTAGATGATTGAGATGATGGGGCGACGTGGTCGCCGGTTTTCAACTGTTATTGCATAATCCCCTGTTTTTGAACGAGATCGCCGGTTTTGGCGTTGTTTTTCGAACTCCCCTGTTTTTGTGTTGTTTGAAACAGTTTGAGATTTAAATGTGATATTTGAAAATCTGAACCATGGAATGATTGTTGTTGTGATTGGAATCATTCACTTAAGTGTTATATGATGTGTTGAATGTTGTGAATGTGGGATCAAGGCATAGTATTTTCAGGAAAGAAAATACCGTGTAAGATCGTATAGGATGTGCATTGATCGGTGATTTCTATAATGAGATATCCTGACTCTCCTGAGATAATGAATTCATATAGATGAAGTTATTCAGGCGTTGAGAGTCGATGGAGGTTCACACGTATGGGTAAGTGTTTGAAAGATAACTACTTTACCTGTTGTGTGGATTCACCCTGTCATACTGTGAGAGTGATGAAATTGAGATCGAGATTGTGTTGATGCGCATAGCTGTGGAAACTTTACAGCAGTGTAGTATGACAGGTGCAGATCTCTGAGTCTAGTCAATGCACGAGTCTTCCGGAAGTAGTGTCAAGTGTCTTGTGTGATGAGTCAGTGGAAGTCTGACGTGAGAAATGAGAAACATTGAAATTGATAGACACTTGATGAATTATGTGAATAGAACGACTCTTGAGGAAATTGTGAAATATGTGATTACTTGATGGTCATGTGAAGGGAATGAGAAAATTGATAGTTTTTACGTGGGTGTCTTTAATTTATTTTATCTTGAATTTAAAGTTTCATATCTAAACTCTCTTTCAAATATCTAGCTTACCCTGTGATTTTTGGTGTTGTGTTTGGCTTTTTCTTAAACCTATGATGATCGTGTATAATTTACACGGGAGCAGATGATGTTGCAGGAAGTAGAGCTCCTCAGTGAGTGGTCGCCGGAAGGAGATCGCCTGTTCCTATTTCTGTTAGGCGATCACCCTTTTTCTGTTTTCTGATAGGAGATCGCCTGTCTTTCTATTTTACTGTAATTTTATTTACGTTTTTGGAAAATTGACCGATTATGTATTAAACTCCCTGTGAGGAGAAACTTCATTACATATATATAATTATGTTCACTTCAATATATTTGTTTACCTTTATTTTTATTATATAAATATGAAAAGCATTTGGCGGGATGTTACATTAATGGTATCAGAGCAGTTCGTCCTTAGGATGACCTGAGGGCTGTGGATCCATTATGTTTCTTTTGCTCATAAAATTTATTTGAGTTTTAAATAACAACTATAGTGAAAGGTTTTCAAACGTTTTTGTATTGAAATTTTGTGTGTGCTTTAGTGAATGTATGCCCTAACTGAAAATCTTAGTATTAAGAATGAGAGGATCTTGATAAAGTAGTGAGGGTGCACACTCATAACTGGATCGAGATGATTCTCAATCTTAATTCCAAAGGTTTGATGTTTAGCATACATTGAATTCTGGTGTGATTTATTTCATTTTATTGAGTGTTTTTGTAATTGATTGAAAGTGGTTGTTTGGATTGATGGTTGTATACCAGTAGCTGTTCTGGTGTTTTGCTTGAGGTTATAAGTATTATGATTCTGTTGATGAACTCAAATTCTTAATGACTTTGAGATGCTGACCTTTGTAAGGTCTAGATGTTACCTCCTGAATGAATTGATTTCTTATCGATCTCATTCTTGTAGTTGTAGGGAATATAGAAACCCATAGTTTCAAAATCTGAAACGAAGAAGATGGCACGTTGATGTGAGTTGATTTTAGGTTCATTATGTTTGTGACACTTTCTTAGAATTAGAATCAAGATTCTTAACAATTTAGAGTGAGTCACCTAAGGAAAATCCCCACTGGACATTAACTTAACAAGTGTTAAGTAGATATGAAGGTTCATTTCCAAAGATCCAAGGTTAAAACACAATTAATGGTGATGAATGAATGAAGAACAAGGTGCTGAACTCAAAAAAAGAATAGGTGCAGAATTTAAACACAAAAAAAACAGAATGGAAACACAAATTGAAACAAAAGAACCGATTGAAATTCAAGAACAAGACATAGAATCAAAACTACCGATTGAAATGACAATGGAAGATGAAAGAAGATGAAACTTATGTGGTTGTAGCCATGGATTGGGAATGGACACGCCACTTGGAGGTGATGATCCAAGATAAGTGCAGATTTGCCGCCACTTGAGTGCTCCCAAAGCTTCACAGGATGAGACAAGGAAGAGGAGAACAAGTCTCACAAAATTCACTCACAATTTGAGTATAGTAACTTTTCTTCTAATTTCAATGTTCTTTTACATGAGCATAGCACCTCTATTTATAGTGTGAGAGGGCTGAAATTAAAGTGGGAAAATTCAAATGAGAAGCATTTGAATTTGGAGCCAAAACACATGTCACAAGGGAGGTGTGACTTGATTTCTACTTTGGCACCTCCTAAAACTACACCTACACCTACTCTTTATGTCACATGGAAGGTGTGACTTGTTTTTGTACATTAACACCCCTTATTTTAATTCCTACACCTTCCTTCAAAGTTCTACTAAAAACTATACACAAGTAATTACAAAAAGAGACATCCATTGATGCTCTTCTCCCAAAGCTTTAGCCTTGCTCCTAGTCATCCTTTGAGGCATGAAGGATGTTGAGCTAATTGGTTGGGCTTGGGCCCCAACTTGGGCTTGGGCTTCATGGGCTTGGGCCTCAGGCACCTCCTCTACTTGGTCTTCATCACACGTAGACCTCCTACCCCTCCCCAACCTTCTTCGGAAATGAGCCAGATTGCCAAGGCTATTGAGATGATGGCAACTGCCATCCAACAACAGAATGCAGCGATGGCTCAGAACCATCAAGCTACAATGCACCACTGGGAAACTGCTCGGTCGGCTGAAACAAATTCCCACGTCAGTCAGTCTCAGGAACAGATGGGACTGACCAAGTTCATGAGGCACAACCCACCCAAGTTCAGTGGGAATGCTACCCCTGATCAAGTAGATCAGTGGGTCAGGGAGTTGGAGAAAATCTTTAGGGCGACCTCCTGCCCTGAAGAGAAGAAATTGGTGTTCGCCACCTATCTGCTATCTGGAGAGGCCGAGTTCTGGTGGATGGGAGCTCAGCAGATGATGGAAGCCAGAGCTGAAGTATTAGACTAGGAGAGCTTTAGGGTGAAATTTCTGGAAAAATACTTCCCAGATAGTGCAAGATTTGCGAGGGAAGCAGAATTCCTCATATTGGAGCAGGGGGAGATGTCAGTAAATGCTTATGCTGCTCGGTTTGAGTATCTCGCCCGATTCTACACCCAGGCGACCTCTGAGGCTTGGAGGTGTAGGAAGTTTGAAGAGGGACTGAAGCATGGGCTGAAGAGGACCATAGCCCCGATGTGCATCAGGGAATTTCACGCCTTAGTAGAGAAGGCGAAGATGGTGGAGACCCTGGAAAAGGGTGATCCTCGGGTGATCAGGTCACACCCAGGGGGTTCTTCCAGTGGGAAGGCTAAGGTGCAGCACCCACAAAGCAAGCCCTATGCGAGACCTCCACCACATCGGGCGGGAACAACGTCATCCCAGTTTCAGCAGCAACAACCTTGGAAACCCAAGTGTTTCCATTGTGGTGGACTACACATGCCCAATGTGTGCCCCAAGAAGGCTTCGGAGAGAAGGTGTTTTGCCTGCCAAAGGACGGGACACGTTGCAAGAGTTTGTCCTACCCAGAATGAGATGACTCAACCCAGTGGTTCTCAGCAGTTGAGAAACAAAGGCAGCAGACCTCAGGCAACAGGGAGAGTGTTTGCCATGTCAGGAGCAGAAGCGTCTCAGTCAGGTAACCTCGTGCAAGGTGTTTGTTTTATAGCTGGTAGAGGTGTAAAAGCTTTGTTTGATTCTGGAGCGACACACTCCTTTATGTCAAGCCTGTGTGTAGCCGAGTTGGGCCTTCTAGTGAAGGAGTTACCTTTCGAACTGTTGGTCTCTACACCTGCGTCAGGACAGGTGTTGACCTCTACAGTTTGCCCCGAATGTCCAGTGATAGTAGAGGGACGCAGATTCAAAGTGAACTTGATCTGCCTACCTCTTCAGGCCCTGGATGTTATCCTGGGAATGGATTGGCTAGCTGCCAATCACGTTCTCATAGACTGCGGTAGTCAGAAGATAGCGTTTCCAGACCTCCAAGAGTCAGATGTGATATCTGTTCAGCACGGGTGGTCAGAGTTGGAAAAAGGGGTGAGGTGCTTCGTGATGCTAGCTCGGTTAGAAGTGAAGAATGAAGGGGACGTAAGCAGGATACATGTGGTGAAAAATTTCATGGATGTATTTCCCGAAGAAGTACCTAGATTACCTCCTAAGAGAGAAGTGGAATTCTTTATTGATTTGGTACCTGGAGCTGGACCAATGTCAATGGCACCTTACAGGATGGCTCCAGCCGAGTTGGTAGAATTAAAGAAGCAAGTGGAAGAGTTGTTGGAGAAACAATTCATCAGACCCAGTGTATCTCCATGGGGGGCTCCAGTGCTCCTAGTTAAGAAAAAGGATGGAGGGTCTCGGTTGTGTATAGATTACAGGCAGTTGAACAAGTTGACCATCAAGAACAAGTACCCCCTACCTAGAATTGACGATTTGATGGATCAAATACATGGGGCCTCGGTGTTCTCAAAGATTGATCTGAGATCGGGGTACCACCAAATTTTGGTAAAAGCTGAAGATGTTCAAAAGACAGCTTTTAGGTCTCGTTATAGGCACTATGAGTATGTGGTGATGCCATTTGGAGTCACAAATGCTCCAGCTCTGTTCATGGACTACATGAATAGGATTTTTCGCCCTTTCTTGGATAAGTTTGTGGTAGTCTTCATAGACGACATACTCATTTATTCAAGGACCGAGGAAGAACATGAAGAACATCTGAGGACAGTGTTGGAGATTCTGAGGGAGAAGCAACTCTATGCCAAGTTCTCTAAGTGTGAGTTCTGGCTGAAGGAAGTCAACTTCTTAGGACACGTGATATCTGCTCGGGGGATCTCAGTGGATCCAGCCAAGGTAGAGGCAGTGCTGCAGTGGGAACGTCTTAAGACAGTCACTGAGATAAGGAGCTTTGTGGGTTTGGCTGGCTACTATCGGAGGTTTATTGAGGACTTTTCCAAGGTAGTGGCTCCTTTAACACAGCTGACCCGCAAGGATCAACCTTTTGCTTGGACCGACCGATGTGAGCAGAGCTTCATGGAACTAAAGGAAAGGTTGACTAGTGCTCCAGTGCTGGTGATCCTAGAGGTAGGAAGACCTTTTGATGTCTACTGTGACGCTTCACATCAGGGTTTGGGATGTGTTTTGATGCAAGAGAAAAGAGTGGTTGCATATGCTTCAAGGCAACTCAAGGTTCATGAGAGGAACTACCCTACGCATGATTTGGAGTTGGCGGCTGTGGTGTTTGCCTTGAAGATCTGGAGGCACTATTTATATGGAGCTCGGTTCCAGGTGTTCAGTGACCATAAGAGCCTGAAATACCTGTTCGATCAGAAGGAACTAAACATGAGACAAAGAAGGTGGATGGAGTTTCTAAAGGACTACGATTTTCAACTCATGTATCATCCAGGGAAGGCCAATGTAGTGGCAGATGCTTTGAGTAGAAAATCAATACAAGTAGCCACCATGATGATGGAAGAGCAGAAACTGATCGAGCAGTTCAGAGACTTAAACCTTGGGGTAGAATTTCACGTAAATCACATTAGTTGTAGTAAGCTGGCTATAACTAATGACTTCCTTGGAATGATAAAGGATAAGCAGTTGGAGGACCCTAGTCTGAAGCGTACTGTGGAGTCACTAGGGACCGACCAGGCTAGAAACTTTGTGATGGGCGATGATGGGATCTTGAGATTTAATGGCAGAATTTGCATACCTGCAAATGAAGAGTTGAAGAAGATGATCCTAGAGGAAGGTCACAAGAGTCGCCTTAGCCTACATCCAGGCATGAACAAGATGTACCATGACTTGAAGGAGTCATTTTGGTGGTCGGGCATGAAGAAAGACATCGCCCAGTATGTTACTACCTGCTTGACGTGTCAGAAGGCAAAGGTAGAGCATCAAAGACCTGGCGGGTTGTTACAGCAACTGGATATCCCTGAGTAGAAATGGGACAGCATCGCCATGGATTTTGTTACCCATTTACCCAGATCGGTAAAGGGTCATGATGCAATCTGGGTCATAGTAGATCGGCTGATGAAGAGTGCCCACTTTCTTCCAGTGAATTTGAAAATGCCCATGGCCAAGTTGGCACAGTTGTACGTCAAAGAAATAGTGAGGTTGCATGGAGTGCCTTCCAGCATTGTTTCAGATAGAGATCCCAGGTTCACTTCACGGTTTTGGCAGACTTTACAAGATTTCTTGGGAACTAAGTTGAGAATGAGCTCGGCATATCATCCTCAAACAGATGGACAGTCAGAGAGAATGATCCAGTCCTTGGAAGATCTGCTGAGGACGTGTGTCTTGGATCAATTGGGAAGTTGGGATGAGGTGTTGTCGCTGGTGGAGTTTACCTATAATAACAGTTATCACGCCTTATCTGTGTGAAACTCGACGTCGCGCGATAACCTTCCACCAATGACTGCTCCTGGCAGACGACCGATGTCTCTCCCTGGAAGACGACGGATGTGTCTCTCATATCGGCGATGACTGATTTGCCTCATCCCGGTGATGACTGATTCCTCTTCCTGACGGACGACTGATTCCTCATCCTGGGAGACAACCGATGTCTCACCCTGGAGGACCACCGATGTCTCACCCTGGCAGACCACCAATGTGTCTCCCATCCTGGTTGATGACCGATGTTCCTCTCATCCTGTTGGCGATCTCTTATCGTCCTTGTGTGTGACGAAAACACATCGCCTTACTCTGGTCAGCGATGTCACATCGTCACACCTTGCTGAAGGTTCTTCATCCCACTATGTTACGTCCAAGGTATCATCTCCACATGACTTGGTGACGTCGGTAGCTTCACATTTCCAAGAGTAGATCAGCACTACTCCTCGTGCGCCCATGCATGCAACACTAAGGACGATTTCTTATGCTCAAGCATAGAGCTTCGCATGCACAGCGTATCTAAGGCTTAACCCACACCTTGATACGCGTAGTTTTTGGAACCCACTATGGT
This sequence comes from Phaseolus lunatus, assembly GCA_013389735.1. NCBI lineage: Eukaryota > Viridiplantae > Streptophyta > Magnoliopsida > Fabales > Fabaceae > Phaseolus > Phaseolus lunatus. Next base: position 25,889,467 of record CM023864.1, read on the forward strand.
TGAATCCAGTATCCTGACCACATACTGAGTGCACTTCCGGCGATCATGTGCACCATAGGCGATTGGCGATCATGTCTCCTCTAGGCGACAGGCGATTATGTGCCAGAGAAATTGGAGATCGCCTCCGTCTTCAACAACGGCGATCTCGTAGACTTCTAAGCTACAATTTTCTTCCTTTACTCTTCTTGATCCACATGTCTTCCTCGAGCACACCCACGTGATTACCTCACGATAAAGTCATCGCACCTGACTACTTGGTTAATACAATGGTCAGCCGACCGACCTCTACCAGCTGACCCCAGACCTTGGGCGACGTCCGAGGTCCGACTACTACGAAACTTCATTTACCAGCTCTTTGTATTTTTAAATAATAACATCTTCTGAAATTATTTAAATATAAGACTTTCATTCCAATTAAAGTTTCTAGGTCCTTACACTGTTCAGGGAGCAATACCTCGTAAAGAGGGCCCCTCTACCAGTGTCTTACGACCTTTTCGATGTAAGGCAGCATCAGAAGGAGTTTCTTAGAGATTACCTCAACAGGTTTGGGGCAATGGTGGTGAGGTTGCACACCAAGGATGAAGATATGGTGGTGCATGCCTTCAGGAAAGGCGTATTGCCAGGGCCTCTCAGCGAGTCCTTGATCCGCAATCGCCCCAAGACCTTCGACGACATAAAACGATGTGTTGTGGCTCACATTGTCGCTGAGGGAGAGCTCAATGAAAAACGAGAAAGTGCAGTTTCATCAAGGCCCCGGGTGCCTAGTCGACCTCAACCCCTGCGGGTGCACGAGGCGACCACAGAGAAGAAGGCTCAAGGAAAACAGAAGCCCTATGAGCCCCGAAAGCCCCAAACTAGGGCACGCGCCAGGGATGATGTGCCCCCTAGGCATGAATTCCTGGTGGAGTTGAAGGAGCTGACTGTCATTCCTAATATGGCAGAAAGGCTGAAGATGCCCCCGAAAACTGATAAGAGGTTGGGGCCAAACAAGGAAGACCTCATCTCTGCCGACCTCGACTAATAAGCCAAGGAAGACCTCGTCTAGGTCGACCTCGACTAATAAGCCAAGGAAGACCTCACTGATGGAGTATCCTTTTGATCTGATTTGATGGTTATCACCATCCCCTCCATCGAAGGCAAATTCATCTTCATATGCCTCGTGGACGCCACCACCCCCAACCTATTCAGGGCCGGTCTACCCAACAGCATGTTATAGGTAGATGGGGCATTCACCACCAGATACTTAATGCTCTCTGTGCGGGAGGCCACTCCATCAGTGAAAGTGGTCGGAGTTCAAACGGCCTCTAGGGTGCCCCTTTCTCTTTTGCAGGTGCAGATTGTTTTGCAAGAATCAAGCACATATCAACGTGAGGAAGGAGGCGTGTGAGTGTCGTGGAGTCAACTGACAGGCGAGTCAACCGGCAAGAACATTTGGCACCCACCGTGGGGCCGGAGTAAAACAAGGTCCCATACACAAGAGTGAGAGAGAAACCACAGAAAATGAGGAATACTAGACACGGATCCGTTCCACCAAATGGGGGCGAAAGCGTTACCATGCAACAACTCATGGAAACGATGCACGCTCTTCAAGAGACGGTGGCGGAGTCCAGGGCGCATCAGGCGCGTATGCAGGAGGACCTGGCCGCCTCACAGGCCAGGAATGAGGAGTTGCACAGAGCGAACGAGGAGCTACGCTTGAATCTGCAACACATTCAGCAAGCTGGAGACCGCGGGGGAGATGACCGGGCTCCACCAACGCCCCCAAGGGCCTTTCCCATGCCTTCCTCCCAAGCAATCATGGACACGGTGGTCCCAGCCACCTTCGTGGGGCCTAAGACCGTGTTCACCGGGAAAGAAGACCCTGAAACACATCTCACTGCTTTTCATACGCAGATGATGCTGTCAGGAGGGTCTGACGCAATGCACTGCAAGCTCTTCATGGCCACCTTGACAGGAACGGCGTTGGAATGATTCGTGAGTTTGCCTGAGGGACATATCACATCCTTCACGCAATTCTCCATGCTGTTCAGGGAGCAATACCTCGTAAACAGGGCCCCTCCACCAGTGTCTTACGACCTTTTCGATGTAAGGCAGCATCAGAAGGAGTTTCTTAGAGATTTCCTCAACAGGTTTGGGGCAATAGTGGTGAGGTTGCACACCAAGGATGAAGATATGGTGGTGCATGCCTTCAGGAAAGGCGTATTGCCAGGGCCTTTCAGCGAGTCCTTGATCCGCAATCGCCCCAAGACCTTTGATGACATAAAACGATGTGCTGTGGCTCACATTGTCGCTGAGGGAGAGCTCAATGAAAAACGAGAAAGTGCAGTTTCATCAAGGCCCCGGGTGCCTAGTCGACCTCAACCCCTACGGGTGCATGAGGCGACCACAGAGAAGAAGGCTCAAGGAAAACAGAAGCCCTATGAGCCCCGAAAGCCCCAAACTAGGGCACGCGCCAGGGATGATGTGCCCCCTAGGCATGAATTCCTGGTGGAGTTGAAGGAGCTGACTGTCATTCCTAATATGGCAGAAAGGCTGAAGATGCCCCCGAAAACTGATAAGAGGTTGGGGCCAAACAAGAACGCCTGGTGCGAGTTCCATCAGGCCTTTGGCCACCCCATTCGTAACTGTCTGGCCTTGGCCACCAGTTGGACGAGTTGGTCAAAAGTGGATTCCTGGGTGATTACCTGAAGGAAGCTCAAGGGGGTGAGGCGGGGGTAGCCCCGAGGGATGATCAAGGGCATGAAATTCCTATACATGGTGAGATTTATACTATAGCAGGTGGGTTCTCAGGAGGAGGATGCACCTCATCGCAACGCAAAAAGTATGCGCGTTCTGTGATGGCAGTGGAGGCATGCGAGGAAGATCACTTCCCAGACATCGACCTCGTCTTCACAAAGGCGGATCGCCGAGACGTTGTCCCTCACGACAACGATCCGGTGGTGATATCGGTTGTCACTACGAGATGCAGGATGCATCGAGTGCTAGTGGATCAAGGAAGTTCGGCCGATGTGATGTTTTGGTCGACATTCAACAAGTTGCAGTTGTCTCCTGATCAGCTACGGCCCTACGTCGGCTGCTTGTATGGGTTCGCAGGAGACCAAGTGGAAGTACGGGGATACATCGAGCTGAGGACCACTTTCACTGATGGAGTGGCCTCCCGCACAGAGAACATCAGGTACCTCGTGGTGAACGCCCCGTCTGCTTACAACATGCTGCTGGGTAGACCAGCCTTAAACAGGTTAGGGGCAGTGGTGTCCACAAGGCATATGAAAATGAAGTTGCCTTCGATGGAGGGGATGGTGATAACCATCAAATCAGACCAAAAAGAGGCTAAAAAGTGCTATGAGAATAGCCTCAAGACGAAAAGGGGAGTTTGCATGGTAACCACCCTACCTCCAAGTGGGGATGGCGATGACGCTGATATGCCCTAAGGTGACATCAGGGTTACATGAGCGGAGGTCGCCCGGGCGAGGCGACCTGAGCCGGTAGAGGAGGTGGTAGAGAAGGAGATCGGGGGCAGGATGTTCAAGCTGGGCAAGTCCCTGCCTCAGGAGACCCAAGACCAAGTAGCAGGGGTCATAGAGAGGCACTTGGACGCTTTCGCTTGGTCCCCTTCAGACATGCCAGGTATTGACCCTGCCTTCTGATCCAGCATCTTGACCAAAGTGTTGGAACTTCTCCTTTTCAAACCTCATCCTCTCCAGCTTCACGCCAAGTACACCGATGACCTTCACCTGATAATCCTCAAAGAGACCTGAAAAAATAGTATGGCGCCTCTGCGGCACGTTGCGCTCCGACGCTCAAGTCAGTGATCAAATCAACAAATAATTTCAGAGAAAACTCATAACCGTGTGCAAGTGAATCACCACCAATGAAAAGAAAAACCTCTCCCGAATTCCGTTAAGAATTCTATATATATACCTGAGTCTTTCTCTCTCCTGACGGTTATTCCTCTTAACACGTGGATAACATCTGGTCATACACGTGTCACCATCTGGAGTACCTGCAGCTGAAATGTTACTTTCACTTTGCTCCTGCGACTAAGTTATCCACACAGGGAGTAGCTTAGTGCACAGGCTACTCTGGGCACAACCTTAACATGGTGAGCTGGTTAACACTGGGTATCACGGCTCACACTGCACATGGTGGCAGATATGCCACTTATCTTCTCTACTTTGGCGGCAGACATGCCACTTATCTTCTGTATTTAGACCATATAATAAGTGCTTACCAAGTCTTCTCAAATACTTGGCGATGTGCTCCTTTCGGCGACTTGTTGACCACCTGATCTCCTAATCTTCACACACGGCGATCATGTGCAATCTAGGCGATTACTGATTACATACGAGAGAAATCGGAGACCGCCGCCTTCTTCAACAAACGACAATCTCATCGACTTCTAAGCTACACTTTCCTTTCTCTTACTCTTCTTGATCCACGTGCCCTTCTCAAGCATACCTCACAATTACGTCATCACACCTGACTACTTGGTCAGTACACACCGATCACCCTTCTCCAAGGGAACACACCGATGACTGATCACCCCTCTCTGAGGAGGCACACCGATCACCCTTTTCCGAGGGAACACACCGATGACTGATCACCCCTCTCTGAGGGGACACACTGATGACTGATCACCCCTCCCCGAGGAGGCACACCGATCACCCTTCTCCGAGGGAACATGTAACATCCCGCCAAATGCTTTTCATAATTATAAAATGAAATAAAGGTAAAACAATAATATTGAGGTGAACATATGTATATATATATATATATATATAATGAAATTGCTCCTCACAGGGAGTTTAATACATACTGGTCAATTTTCCAAAACTTAAACAAAATACAGCAAAATAGAAAAACAGGCGATCTCCTAACAGAAAAAGGCGATCTCCTATCAGAAAACAGAAAAAGGGTGATCGCCTAACAGAAACAGAAACAGGCGATCTCCTTCCGGCGACCACTCACTGAGGAGCTCTACTTCCTGCAACATCATCTGCTCCCGTGTAAATTATACACGATCATCACAGGTTTAAGAAAAAGCCAAACACAACACCAAAAACACAGGGTAAGCTAGATATTTGAAAGAGAATTTAGATATGAACTTTAGAATCAAGATAAAACAAATTTAAGACACCCACGTAAAACCATCAACTTTCTCATTCCCTTCACATGACCATCAAGTAATCACATATTTCACAATTCCTCAAGAGTCGTTCAATTCACATAATTCATCAAGTGTCTATCAATTTCAATGTTTCTCATTTCACACGTCAGTCTTCCACTGACTCATCACACACAGATACTTGACACTACTTCCGGAAGACTCGTGCATTGACTAGACTCAGAGATTTGCACCTGTCATACTGCACCACTATGAAATCACACACATTCACAGGGTCGCTGTGAAATCACACACATTCACAAGCGTATAAATGAATCTCAATATCATCACTATCCTAGCATGACAGGGTTAATCCATACAACGGGTCAAGTAGTCATCTTTCAAACAACTCACCCATACATATGAACCTCCTTCGACTCTCAACGCCTGAATAACTTCATCTATATGATTCCATTATATCAGGAGAGTCAGGATATCTCATAATAAACGAATCACCGGTCAATGCACACTCTACACGATCTTACACGGTATTTTCTTTCCAGAAAATACTATGCCTTGATCCCACATTCACATTTCAATCTCAAACAGTTTCAAACGACACTAAGACAGGGGATTTCGAAAACGGCATTAAAACCGGCGATCACGTCGCCCCACACACAAAAACAGAGTATCATGAAAAGCATATGAAAACCGGCGACCACGTCGCCCTCACTTCAGAACCTACTCGCCTAACGTTTTTAGAAACGAAAATGCTAGCTTCCCTTACCTGGACTTGCGCAAAACAGCAAGAGCTCCAAAACCCGCCGAAGCTTAAGGATGCCTTAACTCTGTTCTAGCGTCCTGACGGAAAACTCGTGGAGAACTCCCCAGGTATCCAAGTGCAGTCGTCGCTCGTCGCACTGGTGCTTGAGGATGTCTGAATCGCAGCGCGAAGGAGAGAAAAGAGAAGGATGAAGGTGAACTCACTCTGTCACTCTTGAACCACAGCAACGTTCTCCCTCTCAGAAGTGAGTTTTTGAATCTAAACCAACTTGTCCACAAAAGCCGCTGCCACCACCCACTCTGCAGGGAAGCTTGCGTGTACGCATCCCTGAACAGTACGACTACGCGTGCCTCTGCACAGGCCAACACTCTGATGTCACTATTCTGAACCACCCTTTTTGTCTACGTGTTGCGCGTGCAGGACGTCTCATGCTGGGAGCCTGGGTCCCACCTTATCTGTGTGAAACTCGACATCGCGCGATAACCTTCCACCGATGACCTCTCGCGCGATGACTATCCACCGATGTCTCATCCTGGCGGACGACCGATGTCTCTCCCTGGGAGACGACCGATGTCTCGCCCTGGCGATGCCCGCATGCCTTGCACCCTGGCGATGGCCGCATGCCTCGCGCCTGGCGATGCCCGCATGCCTCGCGCCCTGGCGATGCCCGAATGCCTCGCGCCCTGGCGATGCCCGCATGCCTCGCGCCCTGGCGATGCCCGCATGCCTCGCGCCCTGGCGATGCCCGCATGCCTCGCGCCCCGGCGATGCCCAACGACACATCGCCACGCCTTGCTGAAGGTTCTTCATGCCACTATGTTACGTCCAAGGTATCATCTCCACATGACTTGGTGACGTCTGTAGCTTCACATTTCCAAGAGTAGATCAGCATCACTCCTCGTGCGCCCATGCATGCAACACTAAGGACGATTTCTTATGCTCAAGCATAGAGCTTCGCATGCACAGCGTATCTAAGGCTTAACCCACACCTTGATACGCGTGGTTGTTGGAACCCACTCTGGTTGATCCAGTATCCTGGCCACATACCGAGTGCACTTTCGGCGATCATGTGTACCATAGGCGATTGGCGATCATGTACACTACAGGCGATTGGCGATCATGTGTAATTTAGGCGACAGGCGATTATGTACTAACCAGGCGATCTCATAGTTTTTTAAGCTACACTTTCCTTCCTTTTTATTTTAAATAAAAACATACTTAGAATTCATTTAAAATATATTCCTTTTATTCCAATTTAATTTTACAGGTCCTTACAGAACACACCGATTTCTCTGAGGGGACACACTGATGACTGATCACCCCTCTCCGAGGAGGCACACCGATCACCCTTCTCCGAGGGAACACACCGATGACTGATCACCTCTCTCTGAGGGGACACACTGATGACCGATCACCCACTAATCCAAGCTGCCTGCGAGGTCCACTCCACGCAGCTTTGGTCCATGCTGTGGGACCCAGCTGACGTGGTTCATCCTTTACTATCTGTTCACGACGACCGAGGTCTGGCCACTACACAAGCCCCCTAGGCCCGAGTTGTGACTTGTCTCAATGAAGAGCCTTACAACTCGCCTGGTCGCTATTGGCCCTACCGGGCTGACAGGCTCTCACCGCTTGGCCAACGACCGAGGTCTTGCCACTACATAAATGTTCTTACTTTTGCCTCTTTCCTTCGACGACCATTATCTGCTTGTAATGAATGAATTATAAATCTTGTCTTTACAACTCGAATCTGTAAGGACCTAGAAACTTTAATTGGAATAAAAGTGTTATATTTAAATAATTTCACAAGATGTTATTATTTAAAATACAAAGAGCTGGTAATAGAAGTTTCGTAGTAGTCGGACCTCGGACGTCGCCCAAGGTCTGGGGTCAGCTGGTAGAGGTCGGTCGGCTGGCCATTGTATTAACCAAGTAGTCAGGTGCGATGACTTTATTGTGAGGTAATCACGTGGGTGTGCTCGAGGAAGACATGTGGATCAAGAAGAGTAAAGGAAGAAAAGTGTAGCTTAGAAGTCTACGAGATCGCCGTTGTTGAAGACGGAGGCGATCTCCGACTTCTCTGGCACATAATCGCCTGTCGCCTAGAGTACACATGATCGCCAATCGCCTATGGTGTACGTGATCGATGGGAGTGCACTTAGTATGTGGATAAGATGCTGGATCAACCATAGTGGGTTCCAAAAACCACGCGTATCAAGGTGTGGGTTAAGCCTTAGATACACTGTGCATGCGAAGCTCTATGCTTGAGCATAAGAAATCGTCCTTAGTGTTGCATGCATGGGCGCACGAGGAGTAGTGCTGATCTATTCTTGGAAATGTGAAGCTACCAACGTCACCAAGCCATGTGGAGGTGATACCTTGGATGTAACATAGTGGGATGAAGGACCTTCAGCAAGGCGTGGCGATGTGTGTAACGCCCCTCAAAATATTGGTCATTTTTATATGATAAAATAAAGGTGAAACAATAATATCAAAACTTAACATAGATATATATACGTAATATAATTCATCCATTAATACAAATGTGCCTCAAAATAATATCCCTTCTTGAGGAAGTTTTAATACATCTCCATACAGGAGTTTTCCAAATAAAACAAAACAACAGCATTCAAAAATCGGCGATCTCTTCCTCCAGAAATGCTCACTGAGGAGCTCTACTACCTGCAACCTCATCTTCTCCCGTGCAAATATACACGATCATCACAGGTTTAAGAAAAACAACCACGATACAAAACAAAAGGGTAAGCTAGATATTTTTAAAACGTTAAATATGAAACTTTAAAATCAACATAATCAGCTTTTAAACACCCACATAAATCCACCACTTTCTCATTCATATCACACAACCATCAAGTGTCTATCACATTTTCAATATTCATCTTTCTCACGTCAGACTTCCACTGACTCATCACACATAGACACTTGACACTACTTCCGGAAGACTCGTGCATTGACTAGACTCAGAGATCTGCACCTGTCATACTACATTGCTGTAAAGTTCCCACAGCTATGTGCATAAACATAATCTCAATCTCAATCTCATCACTCTCTTAGTATGACAGGGTTAATCCATACAACAGGTCAAGTAGTTATCTTTCAAACAACTTACCCATACGTATGAACCTCCATCGACTCTCAACGCCTGAATAACTTCATCTATATGATTCCATTATATCAGGAGAGTCAGGATATCTCATTATAGAAATCACCGATCAATGCACATCCTACACGATCTTACACGGTATTTTCTTTCCTGAAAATACTATGCCTTGATCCCACATTCACAACATTCAACACATCATATAACACTTAAATGAACGATTCCAATCACAGCAACAATCATTCCAAGGTTCAGATTTTCGAATATCACATGCATTTCACATTTCAATCTCAAACAGTTTCAAACGACACTAAAACAGGGGAGTTCGAAATCAACATTAAAACCGGCGATCACGTCGCCCCACACATAAAAACAGAGCATCGTGAAAAGGAATATGAAAACCGGCGACCACGTCGCCCTCACTTCAGAACCTACTCGCCTAACGTTTTTATAAACGAAAATGCTAGCTTCCCTTACCTGGACTAGCGTAAACTTCACTAAGAGCTCCAACCCAACGAGATTCAAGGATGCCTTAACTCTATTTTAGCGTCCGGTTTGGAGAACTTGCAGAGAACCTCCCAGGTGCTCTATGGTAGTCGCCGATAGCCAACTGGTGCGCTAGGACGTCTGAATGTATGGAGAAGGAGAGGGAAGAAACAGGGAACCAAAGTTAACTCACTCAATCACTCTCGAACCACAGCAACGTTTACTGCCTCTCAGGAGTGAGTTTTGAATCTAAGCCAACTTGCCCAGAAATGCCGCTGCCCCCCGCCCACTCTGCAGGGAAGCTTGCGTGCACACTTCTTTGAACAGTATGACGACGTGAGTCTCTGCGCATACCAACTCTCTGATGCTTCTATTCTGAAACACTCCTAATGTCTACGTGTCGTGCATGCAGGACGTCTCATGCTGGGAACCTGGGTCCTACCTTATCGGTGTGAAACACGACATCGCGCGATAAGCTTCCACCGATGACTGCTCGCGCGATGACTATCCACCGATGACTGCTCCTGGCGGACGACCGATGTTGTAAGGACCTAGAAACTTTAACTGGAATAAAAGTGTTAGATTTAAATAATTTCAGAGGACGTTATTATTTAAAATACAAAGAGCTGGTAAATGAAGTTTCGTAGTAGTCGGACCTCGGACGTCGCCCAAGGTCTGGGGTCAGCTGTAGAGGTCGGTCGGCTGACGTGTGGATCAAGAAGAGTAAAGGAAGAAAAGTGTAGTTAAGAAGTCTTCTACGAGATCGCCGTTATTGAAGACGGAGGCGATCTCCGACTTCTCTGGCACATAATCGCCTGTCGCCTAGAGGAGACATGATCGCCAATCGCCTAGGGTGTACGTGATCGACGGGAGTGCACGTAGTATGTGGTCAAGGTACTGGATTAACCATAGTGGGTTCCAAAAACCACGCGTATCAAGGGGTGGGCTAAGCCTTAGATACGCTGTGCATGCGAAGCTCTATGCTTGAGCATAAGAAATCGTCCTTAGTGTTGCATGCATGGGCGCACGAGGAGTAGTGCTGATCCACTCTTCGAAATGTGAAGCTACCGACGTCACCAAGCCATCTGGAGGTGATACCTTGGACGTAACATAATGGGAGGATGAACCTTCAGCAAGGTGTGACGATGTGACATCGGTGACCAGAGTAAGGCGACGTGTTCTCGTCACCCACAAGAGCGATAAGGGATCGCCAACAGGATGAGAGGAACATCGGTCATCAACCAGAATGGGAGACACATCGGTGGTCTGCCAGGGTGAGACATCGGTGGTCTGCCAGGGTGAGACATCGGTGGTCCTCCAGGGTGAGACATCAGTTGTCTGCCAGGATGAGGAATCAGTCATCACCGGGATGAGGCACGTCAGTCATCGCGCGAGCGGTCATCGGTGGAAGATTATCGCGCGATGTTGAGTTTCACGCAGATAAGGTGGGACCCAGGCTCTCAGCATCAGACGTACTGCACGCGCGACACGTAGACAAAAAGGGTGGTTCAGAATAGTTACCTCAGAGTGTTAGCCTGCGCAGAGGCACGCGTAGTCGTACTGTTCAGGGAAGCGTACACGCAAACTTCCCTGCAGAGTGGGTGGTGGCAGCGGCTTTTGTGGACAAGTTGGTTTAAGATTCAAAAACCCACTTCTCAGAGGCAAAGGACGTTGCAGTGGTTCAAGAGTGAAAGAGTGAGTTTACCTTCATTCTTCTCCTTTTCTCTCCTTCGCGCTGCGATTCAGGCATCCTCAAGCACCAGTGCGACGAGCGACGACTGCCCTTGGAGCACCTAGGAGATTCTCTGCAAGTTCTACAAACCAGACGTTAAAACAGAGCTAAGGCATCCTTTAAGCTCGGTGGGTTTTGGAGCTCTTGGTGTTTTGCGCAAGTCCAGGTAAGGGAAGCTAGCTTTATTTTCAATAAAAGCCGTAGATTAGCTGTTTCTGAAGTGAGGGCGACGTGGTCGCCGGTTTCATATTCTTTTTCGTGATGCTCTGTTTTATGTGTTTGGGCGACGTGGTCGCCGGTTTTAAACCCCTTTTTCATGATGTTCTGTTCTTATGTGTTTGGGCGACGTGATCGTCGGTTTTAAATACAGATTTCGAAATCCCCTGTTTTGGACGTGATCGTCGGTTTTGGCGTTGTTTTTCGAACTCCCCTGTTTAGTGTCGCTTTGAACTTGTCGAGATTGAAATGAAAAATGTATATGCTATTCGAAAACCTGATCGGTGGTATGCTTGTTACTGTGATTGGGATTATTTGAGAAAAGATTCAAAATGTTATATGATGGTATTGTGCTTTTACGTGTTGAATGATGCATTGGATGAATGTGAAAGAGTGATCAAAGCATAGTATTTTCAGGAAAGAAAATACCGTGTGGAGATTTATGAGGGTGTATTGATCTGTGAGTATCCTGTGAATGAGGCGATCCTGACTCTGCTGAGATAATGGAATCACATAGAGGAAGTTATTCAGTTGGTGAGAGTCGAAGGAGGTTCATATGAATGGGTGAGTCGTGTGAAAAAGAACGAGCTCGGCCTGTTATATGAATTAACCCTGTCATACTAGGAGAGTGAAGATATTGAGATTCATTTATACGCTTGTGAATGTGTGTGATTTCACGGCGACCCTGTGAATGTGTGTGATTTCACAGTGGGGCAGTATGACAGGTGCAGGTCTCTGGATGCTAAGTTCAACGCACGAGTCTTCCGGAAGTAGTGTCAAGTGTCTTGTGTGATGAGTCAGTGGAAGTCTGACGTGAGAAATGAGAAACTTTGAATTGATAGACACTTGATGAATTATGTGAATAGAACGTGTAACATCCCGCCAAAATACTATTCATATTTATATAATGAAAATAAAGGTAAACAAATATATTGAAGTGAACAAAATTATATATATGTAATGATGTTTCTCCTCACAGGGAGTTTAATACAAATTCGGTCAATTTCCAAAACTTAAACAAAATACAGCAAATGACAAACAGGCGATCTCCTATCAGAAAAGGGCGATCTCCTATCAGACAACAGAAAAAGGGTGATCGCCTAACAGAAACAGAAACGGGCGATCTCCTACCGGCGTCCACTCACTGAGGAGCTCTACTACCTGCAACCTCGTCTGCTCCCATGCAAAAATACACGATCATCACAGGTTTAAGAAAGCAATCACAATACCAGATAAAAGGGTAAGCTAGATGTTTTAAAAACTTTAAAATGAAACTTTATATCAGAAGAAAATATAAATCTTCACACCATTCATACACTATATCAATTTTCAACCATCAACGTCCCCATATATCACAAACTCGTCAAGTGCCTATCCAATACATTCGATACTCATGGTTCACATGTCAGACTTTTCACTGACTCATAACGTATAGACACATGACTCCACTTCCGGAAGACTCGTGCGTTGACTCAGGCTCAGAGATCTGCACCTGTCATACCACACCACTGTGAAATCCACACAGGGTCGCTGTGAAATCCACACAGCCATGCGCATACATAGTCTCAATATCATCACTCTCCCGGTATGACAGGGTTAATTCATATAACAGGCCGAGCTCGTTCTTTTTCACACGACTCACCCATTCATATGAACCTCCTTCGACTCTCCACAACTGAATAACTTCATCTATGTGATTCCATTATATCAGCAGAGTCAGGATATCTCCTTCTAGACAAGCCCCTAGTCAATACACATTACACACGATCTTACACGGTATTTTCTTTCCTGAAAATACTATGCCTTGATCCCACATTCACAACAATCAATACATCATACAACACTGAATGAACGATTCAGTCACAACAACATTCATTCCACGGTTCAGATTTTCAAATATCACATGTATTTCACATTTAAATCTCAAACAGTTTTCAAACAGCACTAAAACAGGGGAGTTCGAAAAACAACGCCAAATCGGCGAACTCATTCAAAAGCAGGGGATTTCGGAAACAAAGTTAAAACCGGCGACCACGTCACCCCACACATAAAAACAGAGCATTGTGAAAAGAAATATGAAAACCGGCGACCACGTCGCCCTCACTTCAGAACTTACTCGCCTAACGTTTTTATAAATGTAGAGTACTAGCTTCCCTTACCTGGACTTGCGCAAAACTCCAGGAGCTCCGAAACCCAACGAAGCTTAAAGATGCTTTCACTCTGTTTTAGTGTCCCGGTCTGGAGAACTTGCAGAGAACCTCCCAAGTGTCCAAGGGCAGTCGTCACTCGTCGTACTAGTGCTTGAGGTTGCCTGAATCGCAGCGCGAAGGAGAGAAAAGAGAGGGATGAAGATGCACTCACTCTTTCACTCTTGAGTCACTGCAACGTTCTTTGCCTCGTCGCAGTGGGTTTTTGAATCCAAGCCTACTTGTCCACGCATGCTGCTGCCACCACCCCCTCTGCAAGAAAGCCAGAGTGTATGTTTCACTGAACAGTACGGCCACGGTTGTCTCTTGCGCATGCCAACCACTTCCCTGAACAGTACGACCGCGAGTGTCTCTTGCGCATGCCAACTTTCTGATGTCACTATTCTGAACCACCCTTTTTGTCCACGTGGCGCGCGTGCAGGACGTGTCATGCTGGGAGTCTAGGTCCCACTTTATTCGTGTGAAACTCGACATCGCGCGATAATCTTCCA